>JANHFT010005176.1:180115-202533 GCA_032467955.1 Pseudoxenodon macrops | reverse complement strand
TTGCGAGGAGAGAGAGAGAGAAAGAGAGGGAGGGAGGGAGGGAGAGAGTGAGAGAGAGAGAGAGATGAAACCTGCTGTGATCTGGAGATGAGCTGGCCTCAGATTCCAGGAAGAAACAGCAAGAGGTCCAGCATCTTGCTGCGTTGTTTTATCCTTCCCTGTTTCCCCTCCTAATAATAATATAAAACAAAAAAAACAAAACTATGATTAAAAAGTTTGCAAGACAGATGAGAAGGCTGGAATACGGAAACCCTTGGAGAGATTGCTTTGGGAAATGGCTGTTTCAGATGATTGATCCTTTAAAGCAATGTTTCGCAAGCTTGGCAGCTTTAGATCTACAAACTTCAAGTCCCAGAATTCCCTAGCCAGCATGCCGTCTAGGCAGTTCTGGGAATTGAAGTCCGCACGTCTTGAAGTTGCCAAGTTTGAGAAACGCTGCCTTAAGGCATGCTTGGCAAGGGAAGAAAATCCCCGAGATAAGAGTGGCAGGTTCCCAAATTAAACCTTGTAGCTTGAGCTTTATGCATGGCCAAATCATTGATTCTACGTTCGGAGACAAGTTTTAATTAAGATGAGCAGGCAAGCATCATAATAATGATGAACGAGGCATAAGAAGAGAAAGAAGCTTTTATTTTTGTCCTGAGCTGGATCTTAGTTTTGGTGAGGGAATACGGCTTAGCTTGGGAGGGATTTGATAGGTTGGGAACTTTCCCTGAAGCTTTTCTAATGCTCAGCTTCCGTGCGCATATAATGATACCTTAAGGACAGCTTATCAAAAAGATGGCATATAATCCTTCTTGTCTTTCATACTTGATTTTTTTTGGGTGTGTGTGTTAAAGCAATGCAAAGCAAATGATTAGGGCAATTATCTGCCATCTTAACCTTTCCCCCACCCTGTCTTTCAGTGGGACATGCTGCTTAAAAAAAAAATCAGTACGTCAACCGTCCCGTTGACGTATGCAGCAAAAGAAACTCCTGGGACATTATTTGACTATATAACTTTACTGATAATTCCACATAGGCAGGGGAAGAAGCAAAGCCAGCTCTGAAATTTTTGTGCACAAAGCAGCATAGGTAAAATCCCCTTCTCTCCCCTGGGGCCACCCACTGTTCATTGTCCACCAATCAACTACTGTCAATTTGTTTTGGGAAAATGGTCTAAGCGCCTTGGAACTTCCCCACCATTTGATCTCAGGGACCAGGACGTTGCCAGGCAACAGTTGGCTTTCTTGCATTCCATAATTCCCTCCCGACTCCTCTCTTATGTTCCAAACCTGCCCATCCCTTTTCCCCTGTTTTTGTTGTCTGGTTGTGAGTGGAGTGTGTAGCGGGTTAGCCACGACACAGTCATGAAGATCAGACATGTTTACTCCATATGGTTAAAAAAAAAGATTCAGTAACTTTAATTGCATAATATATTTAATGTGGTTAACCAGAGGGACTCACAAGGGAGGTCAATTATGGTGCAATTGGGTGATTGAAGCACTGGCCCTTTTAATTTTTGGCACCTGGGTCGGATTAAAGTTTTTTTGTTTTGTTTTAAGATTTTAATTTTTTTATTTCTTTTATCAACTCAATGCATGAACAGTGTGGCACCTGAGTGTCATGCATTCTAATACAACTAAAGCTGATCAAATTAAATCATAATCCTTACAGATTCATGTTTCATGACTGGAGGCATGGAAGAAAAGGCTGGACAGCCACTTGTTCAGGGTGGTATGGGAATTCCTACACCAGGAAGGGGGTTGGACTAGATGACCTCGGTGCTGCTTTCCAGCCCCATGACTCTATGATCAGATGCTATGATCAGATTCTATGAACTAGCCCAGGGGTCAGCAACCTGAGAAGATGTTGGATAACCACTTGTCTGAAGTGATTTCCTGCCTAGGCAGGGGGTTGGACTAGAAGACCTCCAAGGTCCCTTCCAACTCTGTTATTCTATTCTATTCTATTCTATTCTATTCTATTCTATTCTAATATCAACATGCCATGCGTTCTGAAGCATACCACAAAACTGCTTTGAGAAAATATATGGTAGCAGATTGAAGATCAAAGCATAACTACATATAAATATTGTACTTCTATTTGAGTACTGTGAATGCTAGGGTGGGCAACATGTGTTTATTCAGATATAAGTCTATAATTTCCATTATCTCTCACCATTTACTGTTCTGGCTTGTTGGTGGTGATGGTAGATAACATTACCTGGTCAGATGTATGCAAATACTGTATAGAAAAGGGGACATCTGACCTAATTTGACAAGGATACGAAGGCCTTTTTTCCATCAGAAAATAACACACCTGCCAGAAAACATGATTTCCTGTCAGTAGACCCAATTACAAATCCTGTTAACAATATTAAAATGGCCTCAAGAGACAAATGTAAGTGAGAAATCCAAATAGAAGTATATACAATTGGGATTCCTGTGGAAAACTACACAAGACTGATAAAATGTGATAACTGGGACTCATTTCCATAACAGGTCAGGACAGTTATTAAAGCAATAGCTTTCCCATTCAAACTGTTTATAGATAAGAAAGTAACAGAATAACCCAGAGGGAACAATGAGGAGAAGGAAAATGAAGGTAGCAGAGAGAAGCATTTACTTGAATGCTTATTATCTGTATAGTTATTTATTCTAAACGTTTCTAATATCCAGCTAGCTCAAGGTGATCTGCAAAGCATTAGTATTTGATACCGATAACATTATAGATGTGACTCAGGCAATGTGGTAGCCGCGTGCTCATCAAATTTCACTCCTGGTTCTTCACAACTTCCCAATACCCAGAAATTCTGCAGATGGTTTATTATATTGATTTTTTGTAAAATCAGCAACTTCTGTGAATTCTCTGTCTATCCCTGACTGAAAAATAAAATAAGTCTTACCAGGATGCGAAGGCAACCATTTTAAAAGTTTCTAGTCTCCACATAACATAGATTTATAATTGCACCCTACCTGCAATCATACATTTCTTCTCCCAAAAGCTGTTATGTAGGCATTTGTATCGTGACCATAGACGACAGTGTGGGCTGATATAATGCTTTACCCCATCTGAATCGTTCAGTACAAATTGTTTGTTCTTTGAAGCTATTCTTAATTTGCAAGGACACAGCTAATAAAAACCAGGGGATCGAAAACAATGTGTGGGAGTGTTTAACAACATTTCTCTCTTATCATATTTCCAATTCACAATATCCTGCAATTGTTTTTAGAAATAAAAAAGGACACTGCAAAACCCAGTGATAGGTTTCTCATGTCACTCATTGCAAGATACAATTTGTGAAGCACTCTCTGTCTGGAAAGTACAATATATACCTAGAAGGCTATGGCTTTCTTCAGAAATAGAGAACAATTTATGTTATGGCTGCTTGTATTAAAGCAATGGCCACTCAATCAAGCAGAAACAAAAATCTAATCAAGGAATTGCTGAGGAGAAAAGAATGCCCCCACCAAAACCATCTGGGTAAATTATTGTATATAAACAGAGAGCAAACCCCATTCCCTTCTAGCACTGATATTGTTACCTAGTTTGGTAATGAAACATCTGCAAGCAAATAACTAAGCTCGGAGGCACCAAGGACTCCACAATTCAACCCCTGAGCTACAAATATTCTCTTCTATTGATTTTTTTTTACTCTATAGAAAATACAATTACCAGTGTGAGTTTTTATGTATGCATGTATTTCATATCTATATTGATTCCTATATCTATTTCAGGTTATTTGATCTCAGGGATGACCTAGGATATTCTAAAGGTAACCATGGGGAACTGCCAGCATGTATCCACATCAAACATTTCTTTGTCAAGACTGCAGATTAACTTTTTAAGAATTGGTAATGTTTATATCTTCCTGTTTTTATTCCTTGGTTTAGAATACCTCAATCATGTCTCACCAATCATCTTTATACTGACCAGTTTATTAGTCGATACGTGGGGAAAACCCCATGCTGACTTATTGATCTTTGTAATCTTGTCCCGTAAAACACACCTTTACATTTACAAAACCTGGTTCTCCATTATGGAAAGCTACTAGGAAAAAGAAATTAATCCTAAATATACAGTACATCCAAGGACATCCTTTGGGTCCCCAAAGTAATTTTCATTCTAACACAGGTGTTAAAACTGGCTTCAGTAGGTAGTGACTCTTGGGTGAAATCAAAGGCAGCCCTTCATAGCCTTTAATCCCCAAAATGACATCTTCTCTTCGGGAGGCTTTGATGTTCTGCAGGGTGTGAAGTCTTGATTGGGATTCATGTGGATTAGTCTCGCTGGGAAGAAAGAGTCATTCTGCATTTGTTTTCAGTGAATGACCCACTTCTGTCTTTAGACAGTGCCTTTGCTGAAAGCACAGGACTGAATGTGGTGATTTATAGCAGAGAGGGGGGGGAGAGAGACGGGGTCAACAAGGAAATAAGGAATTTGTCATAAAAGAAAATATTCTTTTCTCGTGCGTGTAGATAAAGAACTGATGAAAAGGAAGCTTAGCCGTTTATAACTGCAGTTGTCTGAGTTATGAAAGAGGAAGAGAGAAAGGGACGGAGCTTAATAGGCACTGTGTGAATCAACAGAGGCTAAAGAAAATTAGGCTCCATTAAAAGTTTTATATTTTTATTTATCTTATTCATAAGCCCCTTCATCAACTATGGTGAATAATACAACCTCTGTGGACCATGAAAGCATAATGAAAAGTCCAAACAAATTCAAATTAAATACTGTATTTTTTGGAGTATAAGAAGCACTTTTCTCCCCTCTAAAAGAGGCTGATAATTTGGGTGCATCTTATCCTTGGAATGTAACTTTTTCTTTTATATATATATATATAATGTTTATTAAGGTTTTTTTTAAATCAACATACAACAACTTACAAACTATAAACAAACAACAAACATATAAACAAAAGTACAAAAACAGTAGTATATATACATATACCAGTACTCTTTTTTACAGCTTTTCTTAAACGGTTTTGCTATTATTTAAAGATTTTCCTTTGTTTCTATCTTTAACTTAATCCTATTCCTATATACATTGTTATATTGAGTCTCTTTTAACTTTCTGACTCCTTTTAGTTACATTCATCTTTACATACATCTACAAAAAATAAGTGAATTGTTGAATTTACATACTTTTATTATTTTTTTATATTGTATTTTATGACAATGTTTTAATTTTTTATTGTTCTCCAGCCATCTATACCACTTATTCCATATTTCATAAAATTCTGATTCCTCTTTGTCATGTATCTCCATTGTAAGTTTACTCATTTCGGCACATTCTAAAAAATTTCGTACTACCATAGCGTTGGTGGGGATATTTTCACTTTTCCAATTTTGAGCGTAAACAATCCTGGCTGCAGTTATTATGTGGAGTGTTATGTATCTATTCTCTTTTCCCCCCATTCCCTAACAGTCTAATTCTTGATGGATAGATAATTTGTTTATTTGTGTGCCTGTTTTGTTTTTAATTTAATATAAAATGTCTGCAATGTCAAAGCTTAGACAACTAAGGGAAGTTTGGGAATCTTCAACAAATTACATGATGCTTTATAATGCCTAGATCAGGCTATGAATTCTCTAGCGTTCACAATGGGATATGTTTAAAACAGTATTTTGAGCAGATGTGTTTGAAACAGCATTTTGAGAACCTAGATCAGTGATGGCTAACCCTTTTCTGCTCAGATACCAAAAGGGCGTGCATGCGTGCATGCCCACACCCATAATTCAATGCTCTCCCTCCCACGCAATTGCGCACTTCCACCCCGCCCCGCCCGCACAGGCTTTACTGAAGCCTCCGAAGTTCTGGTTGGCCCATTTTTCGCTCTCCCCAGGCTTCAGGATAGCTTCCTGAAGCCTGGTGAGGGCAAAAACAGCCTTCTCCCCACCCTCCAGATCAACTGGCCAGCGCATGCATGCATCCTGGAGCTGACATAGGGCAACGCCTCATGTGCCCTCAGATTTGGCTATGTGTTCCACCTGTGGCACACATGCCATAGGTTTGCCATCACAGACCTAGATAGACTGAAAACTCCATACATTTTCAAACCCACATATTTCTATATGCCCACTCTCTTTTTGTGAAGTGATAGGGAAGATAAATGTCATATTGTTCTAGAGAATGTTATATAGAGGACAGAATGCAAGATGAGAATTCTTCAATGTGGGAGGACCCATTGTGATTTAGTTTTCCTTTATTAGGCAGGGAGATAGAAGGCTGAAAGTGAGATATTTGATATTTCTTCCCTTGTTGCAATCAAACCATTTCTCTCTGTAGGAATAATTAGGAAAAGAGATCTACTAGGATGACCTGCTTCCAGAGGCTGAATGATTTCAATGGATTCTAGAAGATTTAGCTGCATGTGGAATACAGAGGGGATCAAGATGATTGATGCAATAGTTTCTGAATTTCTTCTCCCATGACAGAGACTCTTGCCTGAAGGCAATGAAGTAGAGGTAGAGGATTATTAGAATGCAGGAGGATAACTTCATCTCAAATCTGATCACTAGTAGAAACTCATTATCACTATTTTACGATCACGAGGAGTTGAAAAAGCAAGCCTCTGAGTAGCTTTAGCCAAGCTTTTCCAAATGGCTTGGTTCTTTTTTGGATCTGACCCAACTAGAGGTCATATAGAAGCCCAAGTAGATTGTTGCATCACTTCATGGCTAGACACTTTGAAGGAAAATTGATCAAACTTATCTATAATTTTATTCTACAGTTCCAGCAGTAGAGGAGTCCATGATTGTTTAATCACTTCTCTAAATGAATGTCAGTGTTAAGGCCTGATATAACATCACCACATGCTTGTTCACCCTTGGCACTCATGGGTTGTCTCATTTGGTGAGAAGATGAGGATGCACAATTAATAAATCAATGACTGGTTATGAAGACTAGCAAACCAAAGCTCAGTGCAGACAAGATAGACTCTAAAGAATTAAGTCTGTAGCTTAGAGGTGCTTCTGGATCAATTTCTGAAATTACAGCACCAGTGACAAGAAACAGCTTTCATCAGTTAGGGCTGGTATGCCAGCTGCAGCCATACTTACACACAAATAAGCTCTCTATGATAATTTTTAGATTGCTGCCATATATTTTATATGACCCTGAGTGTGCTCCAAAACACCAATTAAAATATTGTAGTAAGAATCCTGATTAGAACTGAGTGACATAGAATAAACATAGCCAGCTCTTTTGGCTCTTCAATAGTTCCCAATTACTTTCTATTTAAAACTTAAGCCCTTCACAGCATGAGACTACAGTTTGGAAGTAATGACTCTTTCCATGTTGTCAAACCCTTTAAGACTGGCAAACTTAAGAGTTAAAAGGCACCGTTGACTTCTGAAATGAATGAATAATGCTAAGGTAACAGAATCTTGAAAGCCATCCAAAAGCTATTCTCCAAATCAGCTTATACTGTACTAAGAGTGATGAAGGCAGTATTACTCTCTTTCTCACATTTTCCTTATTTTTTGGGACAAAGCTTTTTCAGCTGTAAGCCACGATTTGAACGTCTCCCCCATGGTAACAAAAATGATTAGGGGGCTGGAGACTAAAAGATGAAGAACTGTTACAGGAATTCAGTATATCTAGTCTAATGAAAAGAAGGACTAGGAGTGACATGGTAGCACTGTACTAATATTGAGGGGTTCATACAAAGATGAGTGGTTCAAACTATTTTCCAAAGCACCGAAAAGCAAGAGAAGAAACAATGATTGGAAACTAACCAAGGAGAGAAACAACCTAGAACTAAGGAGAGATTTCCTAATGGAGAGAGCATTAAATCAATGAAATAGCTTGCCTCCAGAAGTTGTGGGTGCTCCAACACTGGAGATTTTCGAAAAGAGACTGGACAGCCATTTGTCTGAAATGATATAGGATCTCCTGTTTGAGCAACGGGTTTGACTAGAAGACCTCCAAGGTTCCTTCTAACTCTATTATTCTATGGTACCATTTCTTTATCATTTTTACACCAGGCAAAGAAATTCGTATTTTCCTAGCCATTTTAATTATGTGTTGATGTGGCTGTGATATTTTAAGCTTTTTCTTTGATTTGATTTTGTTATTGTTTTGTTTATGTGATAGCTTATTTTTTTACACCCTCTTGTAATATTTTAATGTATGTTTTCATGAAGTCTTTTAATCTATTTGTGCAATTGATTTTTACTGCAATCTATTTTTAATGGAAAATATATACTTTAGATTTCAAGAAGGCATAAGAACATCTTCAAAAAAAACTTTGATTCTATTGGATATCATGGTGTGTAATGTCTGCTGAATTTGGAGCAATAGAGGGATGAGGACATACAAAAATCTGATGCCCTTCAGAGGTTTTGAACTTTAGTTTCCATCATCTCTAGCAAGTTTGAAAAAGGTATAGGCAAAATATAATCTAAATCCTCTGATAGATGCAAACTTGCTTATCCTTGATTGCTAATAAACTGAATTTGGTTGTCCCCTTTACTTGCAAGTTCTGTCATCAGCAGACTGTGACATATGAGCAATACACAAATAAATTCATACAAAACTGTTCTGATATTCTGTTGCCTATACCCATGATGGCGAACTTATGGCACGTGTGGCCGAAGTGGCACACGGACCTATGTTGCCTGGCACGTAACGTAACAATCAGCTGGCCTTTGTGTGCGTGAGTGCAAAGTGCTCTTTTTTGGCACTCAGTGCCACACATTCATGCATGCGCTCTCTCTCTCTCTTTTTGGCACTCAGTGCCAAAATGGTTCGCCATCACTGGCCTATACAGATAGTCTTCAACCAATCATCATTTGTTCAGCAGCTGTTCAAATTTATCAGTGCTGAATGATGGTGGTTACAAGTGGTCCATAGAATTACAGCTCTCCTAGCATCCACATGATCATGTGATCACAATCTGGTGCTTAGCAATTGGTTCACGCAACTGGTTGCAGTACCCTGCAATCACATGATCACTATTTGCAAACTTCCCTGCTGTCTTTCCCAGAAAGTCAATGGAGAAGCCGGCAGGAAAGGTCACATGTTACTGGTGTAGGTCTGCCCCACCCGTTCACTCTTCCCCAGCCTCCTTGCATCATGTCATTCACCCTCCCTGATCTACACTGGTCCTTTGCATGCATATACTACCTGCAATGCACTCTCACACACCTGCCACACCTTGCACCTCACACTCTCTGAGCTTCATAATGCCTCCCCTGCACTCGCGCACACCCTTTCATTTCTTCCCTATTCTTATCAGGGTCTTATCTTATCATCCCTAAGTATTTATATTTCAACTCTACTTTAGTTAGTGGAATCAAGGCACTTAGTGGTTGTTTGAACATTCGAATTTCATATTCATTTACTAAATACTTTATTTGAAGGTTTAATCCAGCTGGTTTTAAACAGAAACACAGAAGTAATCAGAAATAGATGGATGTATTAAATATTGGGAAGGAGGTTTCTAATTGCCGTATTTAATGAATAATGAAATGCTGTCAAAGCAACACAATATTAAAAAAATCAAATACATAGGAAAATTGAGCTATTTCTTTTTTTAAAGTAATCCTTTAGCAGAAAGCTTCCTAATAAAGTGGCCTATTGATCATACCTGGTGTACTGACAGGATTGGAAGCTCTACTATATTTTGCTGCCTAGAATTGAATAAAAAGTTATTTTCAAGAGGGACATTCATCCTTCTTTGCTGAAGCATGATAATTATAAACAAATGAACAATGAGGCAGATCTTCCATAAAACAGCAAGCAGGACAGTTATCAATGCATTACCTACCCAGCCAGTAATTAAAGTGTGCTAATTGCATTCATAATCTTGCTCGTGCCACGCTGTCAATAGATAAGATGAAAAGCTGCTCAAATGAGCTTTCATTACCATGTAGAATTTAATGGGGAAAATTTTGACATACGAAAAGATGGTTTCAGAAAGGTGTGAAATCTGATGCAAAACTACATTATGTTCAATGAGATTAGTCTGAGAGGTGTGGATTTGTTTTTTCATAGAGCTATGAGCAAGAATCACATTCCTTAAACATTTCCAAACAACAAAGCTAAACATTGGTAGAAGGGGTGAACAGAGATCACATCATCTAATTTTGGCATCAATTTGTAGCCCCCCCCCCACCTCACCAAAATGGTTTTATTGGAAAATTCCAGAGATAGTTTGATCCAATTCAATACTCACATCTGGGGCCATATTTGGAAAAAAAAAGTCAATTCTCCTAACTGGTATGACAAAACACAATGACTGTTAATACTCGTTTTTCAGCAACATGAGATTCAATTCATAAATCATTTAACAGATTAACAGAGTTGGAAGGGACCTTGTAGGTCATCCAACCCCCCACCCAATCAGGAGACTCTATACCATTTCTGACAAATGGCAGTCCAATCTCTTCTTGAAAGCCTCCAGTGATGAAGCACCCACAGCTTCTGAAGGCAAGCTGTTCCATTGGTTGATTGTTCAAACGGTCAGAAATTTTCTCCTTATTTCTAAGTTGAATCTCTCCTTGACCAGTTTCTATCTATTATTCTTTGTCTGGGCTTTGGGTGCCTTGGAAAATAGCTTGACCCCCTCCTCTCTGTGACAGCCCCTCAAATATTGGAACATTGCTATCATGTCTCCCCTGGTTCTTCTCTTCATTTAGAGGAGAAATTGCCAAATTTTATGAAATGTTAAAAAAGGCCTTTTCATACTACATTCCCTATAAAATCTGTGTCTATATATTTATGTGTGTGAGTGCTATTCCTATCTACTTTTTTTCCAAAACAGAATGTGATATTTTCAAGAACTTTGCCATCTATGCCAATTTGAAATAGATAGGTTTTTAGAGACAGATGGGGTGTTCATAATAGGAATGTTGAAAGCATTTGAGTTTATTTTATCTTAGAAGCACCATTTCAGAGTCACAATAACTGTGTAGTTTCATGCTCAAGCATGGAGCTTGAAACAATTTGACTTTAAAATATTCTGCATACCCCCAGTTCATAAGGATAATGTTACTCATTCCTGAAGTTATTTCATTCTTGATTGCAAGTGGTACAGCAAGAAAAGTACATTACTTTTCCTGTGCAATAAATATTTTCCATAAATTCAAAGAGGTTATTTAATTATCTAATTGTAGTTTGAAAAAGATTCTTCTGCAACTAGTAGCCACCATGAAGCAGAGGCATATCATAAAGCAAATAAACCTAAGGACTGCTTTATGATATTAGAACCATCATTACATCATTGGGTTTTTTACATAATGTGTTAAGAAGTATTAGATCTGGCCTGCAGAAATATAAGCTGCCACTAGATGGCAGCAAAGGGCTGAGTTTATGTTATCTCTTTGTTTCCATCTAGTGGCTATTTGTATATTGGCAACATCTTAACCCGCTATTCTTACAGATGGTGGTTTTTCCACCTACTGCCCCCAAATCCCAAAGAATATCTTTGGAGATCTGGAATAAGAAGGAAATGAACTCAGAGCCACCTGCTCCTTCTCATTGTGAAATTTGACCCACTGCAATTTATTTAGCTCCAAATGTGAGATTGGATTTGCAAAAACAGTTCTGTAAATATGTTGCTAAAATTGCACATATTGAGTTGTAGTAAACAAAATAATGGATTTGCTATATTACACCAATACATGTTCCTCAATGTTGTGTTGCCAGTTTGATGTAGTGTTTTAGGAATTATGTTAGAAACCAGGAAATTGTGAATTGTAGCCCTTCCTTAAGCACAAACCTAGCTGGGTGACCAGTCTCTTTCTGGAAACAACAATTATCAACTTACAGTAATAGCCAGCCATCAACACCCTAGTTAACAACTAAAAGTTACACATAACCAGGACCCATATAAATACAATGCATACAATAGCCCAGTGCTCATATTATGAAGACAAAGAAGTTCCCTAGGGATGGGCTCCAGCATGAGCCCAAAAGCTTGCAAGAAGAAACCTTTAGGCCTGGTGACCGTCTCAAATTGGAACCTGCAACATTATCCTGGGACATGTATATTTACCTTCATTCTCCAGTCTCTTTCTCTTTCAGCTCTAGGAAGTAGGCAAGGACAAATCATTGTGAAAAACATTGCCAAGAAAACAGCAGGGAATCCAGCCAGAGGTGGGATTCAGCAGGTTCTGACCAGTTCTGGAGAACCGGTAGCGGAAATTTTGAGTAGTTCGGAGAGCCAGTAAATACCACCTCTGACTGGCCCCGTCCCCATGTATTATCTGGCTCCCTGGTCCCAGCTGATCATGAGGAAATGGAAATTTTGCAGTATCCTTCCCCTGGAGTGGGGAAGGAATGGAAATTTTACAGTATCCTTCCCCTGCCACTTCCACCAAACCACACCACGCCCACCAAGCCACGGCCACAGAACCGGTAGTAAAAATAATTGAATCCCACCACTGCATGCAGCCATATCCTTGAAAATACCTGGCATCTACTGTATTATTAGAACAGAATTACCACTGACATATAGAAATGATGCTTGTGATGACATAAACTATATGAGTAATGCCAGGACATACATTTCCTCACTTTACATGATGAAGACAGGAATTCTTTCTACACTTGTGGAAATTTTTGACAATCTCTTTCATTTCACTGGGTCCTGAACTGTGATTTTACTCTGAGACCTGCAGGCTTCCTTCTAAGCTGTTTGCCTTATCTAGAGGACTGAAGATAAAGAGGAAATTGGTTTCTGTAATATTTAATTATATCTTGTACCTCTAGGATTCCTCATCTCATATTTACATCTTGCCTTTAAAGCCGAAACAGTTTCTTGTGGAAAACTCTGAATTCCATTAATTCTTTTGATGTCCTGTGTATAAACCTGCATGTTGTATTTTGGTATTAAAATGTTGTAAGCAAGTAATAAAAATATTCTGATAGCAGACAGATTCAATGGCACAGAAACTCCAACTTCTTGAGTATCATGGGGAGAAAATAGGTACATCAGCTTCAAAGCTAAAACCATTTTTCAGCTTTTCTTAGGGAATGGAAAGGATTTGAATCTGACCGATCCATAGTTTTTAGTGACCTATCTTTAAGACCCACTATGACACACTAACCAAATACTCTATTGACAAAGTAATTGCTCAACCTCCCACAAGAGGAGCTATGTAAGAACATTATTCAGATGCAGTGCAACGATCCAGAACACCAAAAAAAGCAACAGACAGCCTATATAAAATGGATACCGATGCAACTTTATGTAAAGTGCCTGACCACTCAATCCATTACAGCACAACTACCTCAAGCTATGAAAAGGATAATAACAGAAATATCTTAGAAATTACAAATGTTGCAACCACATGGGATCATTTATTTTATTTATTTATTTATTTTGTCAAGCGTATATATGATTACAGACAAAGAATAAACATGATTGTGAATATATAAGATGTACGAGCATGGTTATGAGTACATGATATCTTACAAATATATGGGGACATTAGAACAGGAATGGTAGGAACACTGATGCGCTTATGCACGCCCCTTACAGACCTCTTAGGAATGGGGTGTGGTCAACGGTAGACAGTCTAAGGTTAAAGTTTTGGGGGCTTGGGGAAGAAACTACAAGGTCAGGTAATGTATTCCAGGCATTGACCACTCTGTTGCTGAAGTCGATTTTTTTGCAATCGAATTTGGAGTGGTTTGCGTTAAGTTTGTATCTATTGTGACCTCGTGTATTGTTGCAGTTGAAGCTGAAGTAGTCATTGACAGGTAGGACATTGTAGCAGATACTTTTGTGTGCAACACTTAGGTCAGATTGAAGGTGGCATAGTTCAAAATTTTCTAGGCCCAAAATTTCAAGTCTGATGGCATGAGGTATTCTGCTGCAAACAGGGGAGTGGAGGACTCTTCTCGTGAAATATCTCTGGACATTCTCAATTGTATTAATATCTGATATGTAGTGCAGGTTCCAGATACCTATATTAGCTGTATTCGAGAATTGGTCTAGCAAATATCTTATATACTCTGGTTAAAAGTATAATATTACCAGAGAAAAAGCTACACAAGATTAGGTTAAGAAATACACAGGGCTAACAGTATAGTTTGCTTCTAAACAGAGTGACTTCTTCATATTTTCCTAATGGACAATCGCTTAAATATGAGACAGTAGTGTGTGCACCTGTCAAATGCAATCCTAGGCTTCATTAACAGAAGGATAGAATCATGTGAAGTGTTAGTTCCACTTTATAATGCCTTGGTAAGACCACACTTGGAATATTGCATCCAGATTTGGCCACCACAATATAAAAAAGATGTTGATACTCTAGAAAGGGTGCAGAGAAGAGCAACAAAGGTGATTAGGGGACTAGAAACAAAAACAAAGAACTGGGTATGTCTAGTTTAATGAAAAGAAGGACTAGGGACGAATTGATAGCAGTGTTCCAATATCTAAGGGGCTGCCACGAAGAAGAGGAGGTCAATCTATTCTCCAAATAGATGAAGAGGTTGAACAAGAAGCAACAGATGGAAATTAATCAAGGAGAGAACCAACCTAAGGAGAAATTTCCTGACAGTTGGAACAATTAATCAGTGGAACAACTTGCCTCCAGAATTTGTGGGTACTCCAAAGCTGGAGGTTTTTAAGACAAGATTGCACCACCATTTGTCTGAAATGTTATAGGGCTTCTGGCTTGAGCAGGAGGTTGGACTAGAAGGCCTCCAAGGTCTTCCAGCTCTTGTTATTCTATTATCTAATACTATTTGTTCTAGTGAAAATCTCTTTCTCTAACCACCTTTTCAAGAAGTTCTGACTAAATCAGTAGATACCTGGTGTTTATTTGTTTCATACAAATAGACAGCCTTTCCACTAACTCATTTTCTTCAATGTGCACCTGAAATTGTGGACAGGGAAAATATTTAAACTACCGGTAAGTAGCACAAGATGTGGAAGATCTCCGCTCAGTTTATCCTTCTGTTGGCTGTTTACACCACTTGCTTATGATACAGCACAAGGGACAAATGTCATTTGAGCTGAGAAGATATTACAAAGCCACAGTTCATGATGGTACTCAGATATGTGTTCAATCCCATAAGAATGGAGTCCATACAAAAAAATAAAAAATAAAACACTGTGTTAATTCACACAGACACACAGTCCTTAACTCTGCCCCTACTCATATCATCATGGCTGGTTTTACTTCTAAAACATTTAGCAAAAGAGGAGATTGGCCAGGGCCCACTTTGAAGTAATGTGTTATGCATGGAAAGAAAGACATATTGTTTAGTATAACATCTAAACAACCAGAGAATCACCTAAATTTCACTGAAATGCTTCTTCAATACCATATTTCCCTGTGCACTTTGCAGATGAAGAGAGACCCTTAGGGAGAGGAATAGAGAGTCATCATCATTAAAAAAAGGTGGCAATGGGTAAGCAAATCTTCAATTATTGTCTATTCAGTCTTGTATTTCAAGAAAGACTCCACTGAGCTAGAGTTGGCTTCTACTTCAGAAACATCTGTGATTCTGACCTACAGAGATCAGAATTACAGGAAAAGAAGCAGTTAATTTGAGGTGTTTTTGAAACAGAAGCCAACTCTATCTCAATGGAGTCTTTCTTGTCTTTTCTATAAAGATTAGAATCATGCAAGCTTTAGTATTCCCCTATGACCTTCTATGGAAATGAAAGTTGGACTTTAAAGAACCAAGATAAGGGAGAGTATTAATGCCTTTGAACTTCGGTATTGGAGAAGTCTCCTGAAAATACTGTGGACTACCAAGAATTCTAAGGAAATATATTCATTTACTGTACATATCCTGTCTTCAAATCATTTAGGATTGAATTGTAATATAATAGGTCAGCAAAATCATATTGGGAAGTAATCCTTCCTTTTGCAATAGCTGCAACTTCTGGCATTCTTTTATATCTGACTTTCCAGTAATCCTGACAAATATTTATGCATAATCACTTATCCCCAAAGTACCAAACCAAATAAAAGTGAAGATAGGCATGTCCACAACACTCAAATAAAGCTCCAGGAAGAATCCAGAGCTCATCTTCAAGTTGAGAAGTTGACATTTTAGAAACAGTACAATCCAATTTCCCTCATAGCTTCTTGATAGAAATTCTTGATGAATATTAATACTAATATTACAAGTATAAGTGGTCTTCTATTCATTCTCCCATGTGGTTGGCTAGTGAGCATTTTATTTTAATTTATTTATCATATTTCTAAACTGCCCATCACACTTGGGTGATTCTGTTATACCCATGATGATTAATCTCCCTTCTCATCCATGTCCCCTATAGGAGTACCATGTCATATTTATCAATATGAATGTCTTTGAGAAGTTCAGAGAAGCATTAAAAATGAAAATGATGGCACCTATATACATACATCATACATATCAAAACATTTTTCATGTCAAGATTTAAAAGTTGGTTATTTAAGACTTCCTTAAACTTCAGAAATGGTATTTGAATTACATGCAATGGTCTGCAGCAAGAAGGAAGATCTAACATTATAGTTCATGCCACTTGTTACAATGTGCCAATTAAATTAGCATGCATTATAACTATTCATTTGGATTGAAGTCAGTATCTTACTTATTTGTTCATTCATTCGATTTATATAACTGCCCATTTCAAGCATAGGACTAATTAAAGGATTAAAAAATAGATTAAAACATCATAAAACAATAAACATATATAGGAGCATTGGATACAACCAATCAACATGATCAACATAACCAAATTATAAGCTCAGCTGCACAACCTGGATTACAGGCTCAGCAGGTTTTTAAGGCTTTGCTGTCAGAAATGGGTCAGGGCAAGTGTAATCTGCAGGCATCATGATATAAAAAGATATTCTTCTTTAGATACGCCAGATGCCATTCACTAACAGACAGAACCTGAAGCATGCTTCTCCTGGTAAATCTCATTGGAGAGGGAGATACGACTGGGGAGAGATGGTCCTGCAAGCAACTGGGCCCATCCCTTGTTTGTTTGTCTTCGGTGTGTTTATAAATACTGTATTTCATATCCTAAAGTAGGTGCACTACAAAGATGCTTCGATCATAACTTCCTATTCATTTATGTCAAAAACAGGCAACATAAGACTCTTCTTCTACTATTACATCATGCGTTGGATATGAAAACATAAGATTTGCAGACCAAGATTGCCATTGGCCAGTTCCTTACAGATGTCTTCATCCAGCCCTACCAACGGTGCTTTTGATCAGTTCTATGTTTCCCAATTAATATGCACTTATTACTTCCTACATTTTTTGATACAATTCCTAGCTCAATTTAAAAAATAAATAAATATATTGCTGACCAGGTGGCTACATTGAAGGAAATTGACTAATATACAAAAAGAACACAAGAAATCAAGCACAGTTTGAAACAGACAAAATTGCCCGAATGTCAACAGTATAACATACTATAAAAGGAAGATGGGTCATAGGTTATACCATGATTCTTCCATTGATGAAACATAAGAATTCCACACCAGGTTATCAGCTCCCTGAACCTTTACATCCTGCTGCAATCCCTTTCACTGAGCTGCCATTAAGGGAGAATCCTGCCACGACCAGAGAAGGGAAAAAACACCAATTGTTCCAGTGAATTTTGACTGCACATATCAAACCTAAAGATGAATCATGGGGGACTCTCTCTAAAGCTGATGTGGTTTTGCCTTCTGACATCCTGAGAAAACAACATGGTGGATATAAAAACATGCAGCACCTTTGACAGTGTCAGCATTCCAAATAGCACCCAAAATTAAATAATTCCGTAAATTAATCTCCAGAGTCTGTGCTTTGGATCCTTCCTAAGAATCCTGCATGACAGGAAGTGACCAGCATTTTCAGTCTTGAAGAGGGAATCAAACTGTGTGTGTATTTTGCTTCTGTAAATATTGCTTTATGAATCATTACCTACTTTTATATTTTGATCTCAACCCAACCTTTCTTCATCCAGAGACTTCTAAAGTACTGTTCGTCATTGATTTAAGGCATGATTCTATGGAGAAATTAAGTTTCAGGTGGCTTACACACCTGAAGGCTGTAAAGAGTAAACCATAAACTGTAAAGCAGAATATGTCCGTTTAGCAAAAAAATTGTATTTTTCAGGTACCACCTTGGAAGTTTTCCAAGGCCAGGGAAAATCCTAGTTATCACTACTGCTCTTGGATGCCCAACCCCCTGCTGAGGAAATCCTTGCCTACAGTACTGTTGTTCAGCCATCTTCCATGGTAGAGCTGAAGTATAATAGGGAGGGGCTCTGGCAGGGAACAAGACATCTGGCCTAAATAGCATGACATAAAATTCCAATGCCTAGTTACAGAGAGAGAGAGAGAGAAATGTTCCTATCCCTTTTTCCTATTTATATGCAGAAGACATGTTTTTGGTACAGACAATCAGTTTCCATTAACTAGCAAAAGCTCAGCCACAGGTGAGGTGGGGAGAGAATAAAGGGAGAGAGAAAGCAGGGAAAGGAGTAGCAGTAGCAGCTTCAGCAAGCAGGCCCTGTAAATACTTATTCCAAATCACAGGCACCTATTGCCTGTCATTTCCAGAGGTAAAGTAACATTAAATATGCACTTAAATCCCAAAAACAGCATTCACTACCTTTTCGATATGGGATTATAATTTCGAAATATCAAATATAATGCCTTATTTTTATTACCTAATTAAGATGAAGTGATCTTCTAAATTTACTGTCTGCTTGTTTGTTTCGAAAAGGAGTTCACACAGTGGAGGGGGGAAATGCAACCTCTTGAAAAGTCATGAGCAGGATGGGCTGGAAGGATGAGCAGACAGCTTGCTGTACAGTTTATGCTGCCTTTAGTCCTTGTTTCTATGTGCCAGGTAAGTCTCTGCAAACTTTTGGGAGGTCATAAAGTGCAGTGACCCTGGCTTAGATGGCAATGATGTCCCCAATGGACATGAGGCTGTAGCTGTGGCATCAATCATCAGTTTGTTACCTATCATAAATGTTTGGAAGATTTGATATGATGAATTATTTATTTGCACAGTAATTTTTACAATTCCCCAAAAAATAAGCCCTCCCAAGAACACAGCAGCAGTCATGAGGTAACCATGCTCTCCACCTCCTACAGCTTAAAAATAATAAGACCTCCCTGAAAATAAGCCCAAGCACTTATTTTGTGGGTCAAAAGAAAATAAGACCCTATTCCCACAAGGAAGATTTTATGTGCATTTACATACCCTGTACGAAAAGAATGCACCTTGAGTTTGCAGTGAGGATGAAAATGGGGTGGTGAATGATTTTCCCACTATGTTTTTTGGTACTATTAGCCAAAGCATTGACAAGAGATACAAAGAAGACAGATACGTAGCATTACATAGTGGCCCTTTGAGCAACTTGGCTTTTCATCAGTGAATGTAATTCAGATTGAAAATAACATACTACAATCCCTTTTACATGTTTTTTAGAGAATGTAATAGAAGATAGACATGATTGAACTATTGCAATACAGCTTTTCACAAGCATTCACAATTTCTGGAGGCAACATGTCCAACTATTAATTCTTCTAATTGTCGGGAAATTTCTCCTTAGTTCTAGGTTGGTTCTCTTCTTGATTAGTTTCCATCCATTGCTTCTTGTCCTACCCTCAGGTGTTTTGGAGATTAGCTTGACTCCTTCTTTTTTGTGGCAGACCTTGATATACTGGAACACTGCTATCATGTCACCACTAGTCCTTCTTTTCATCAGACTAGATATAACCAATTCCAGCAACCATTTTTATATGTTTTAGCCACCAGTCCCCTAATCATCTTTGTTGCTCTTCTCTGCACTTTTTCTAGAGTCTCAACATCTTTTTTACATCATGGTGATCAAAACTGGATGCAATATTCCAAGTGTGTCTTACGAAGGCATTATAAACACTTCACATGATCTTGATTCTATCCCTCTGTTAATGCAGCCTAAAACTGTTGTCATTTTGGGCAGCTGCAGCACACTGCTGGTACATATTTAAGTGATTGCCCTCTAGGACTCCAAGATCCCTCTCACAGTTACTACAATCGGTATTGAGCCAGGTACCGCCTATACTGTAACTATACATTTGATTTTTCTTGCCTAATTGTAGAACCTTACTTTTTTCACCATTGAGTTTCATTTTGTTAGATAGTGCCTAATGTTCAAGTCTGTCAATATCTTTCTGTACCTTAAGCCTATCTTCTGGAGTGCTGGCTATTCCTGCCACCTTGGTGTCATCTGCAAATTTGATGAATTACCCATCTATCCCCTCATCCAAATCATTGATGAAGATGTTGAAGAATACTGGGCCTAAAACAGAGCCTTTGGGTACTCCACTGCATACTTCCCTCCATGTAGATGCAGTTCCATTGAGGACTACACGTTGAGTGCGATTGGTCAGCCAGTTACGAATCCATCAGGTGGTGATGTTGTCTAACCCACATTTTTCTACTTTTTCTAGTAGTAGGTTATGGTCTACTTTATCAAATGCCTTACTGAACTCCAAGTAAATTATTGTTAAAAACTGTTAAAAACATTTCCTTATCTAATTATCCTGTTTGGTTGCCATTTTATATGTTATATATATTTTAATATTGCATGGTATTTTTCTTTTGTTATTATCTGCTCCTATTGTACATCACCAAAAGTTACATTGAGTTGAGAGGCCCTATAAATCCATTTACTAGACAAATGCTTACTAATGATGAAGAAATGTTAAGAAAAACAAATCCTGGTGGAAAGATAATCAACATATGTGGTCTGCTGAAAGGACAGTTTATCAAACAAAGTTTCTTGTTTCTGTTCATTTTGTTATATGCAAGTGAGAGTTGGTTACATCAGGATGCTATGAAATGGGATTTATTTATTCTTCATACTTCTAGATCAAGGGTGTCAAACTTACATCATCACGGCGGCGTCACATGACTATCAGGATTTCCCCCCCTTCACTAAACTGGGCGGGGGCGGAGCCAGCATGTGATGTATCCAGCCCGCCAGTCACGAGTGTACGGATCAGTGTACTGATATGGTAGAAGCAAGTATTGTTTCCAAGGAGAAAAGTATAGAGAAATATAGTGAATAGTGTTAGTATAAATTAGATCTAGCTATGTTCCTTCTCCCCCCACCCTCCACCATTATCTCAGGCCTTTAATTTCTTTGACTTAGTACTGCTTATTCATTAGTCTACACTCTCCCTAATGTTGTTTACTCAATGTTCCTTACTTTCATATATATGAAAGATAGGGATAAATTACAGGAAGAAAATCCGTAGCGAGATAAGAGTTACAGAAAGCTGATTTACTGGAATATTATTATTCAATAACTTTTCCCCAGCAGACTATCGAAACAGTATGATCTGTCACTGAGATCATACTCTATGCATGGCCTCTATTATTATGTTTAATTATTGAATCACATCTACTTCATGCTGTAATTCTAGCAAAGTTTAGTTATCATCCTCCTGCAGCCTGGCAGCTTAACCATTCTAGTTTTACAAGCTCAGAGTTTCCTGAACCACAAGATGGGCGGCAAATAAATTTAACAAATAAAGAAATAAAAATGTTATTTGTCATAAATAACATGGGATAGTTTAAAGGTATATATCAGTCTTTTTCTTTCCTCCAATTTTTTCATGTTATTAAAAAAAATGGAAACAAAAAATGGAAGCGAAGCAGCTATGATTCAATGTAGTATTTGAACAATACTAAAAGAACAATTACTTTAAAAAGAAAAAAATGTGTGAACCAATAATATAGTATATATAGTTTTCCCCAAAACTATATTCCAATAAGCTTACCAGTATAACCTGTGAAGAAACTATAGCCTGTCCTTTGCACAATGCAGGGTATATAAATATGGTGCTGATATAAATCTTTTTCAAGCCACACTGCCTCCTTCTGGACACAACTAGTACACACATTTTTAAAGAACAAATTGTAAATTGCTCAAGCAAGTTCAATGTGGGGAAAAAAACCCACTTTACTATAATAAATAAATGAATCTAACATTTGTAAATTGTATACAGTATCAGATTGTGCAGTAATGTGGTAGTACAATTCACAGATTACAGTATACAGACCGGGAATTCTTTATTTCCTTTTTACCACTTTGGATGTCGAACAGGGGTGAAATGCTCCCGGTTTGGACCGGTTCGCTAGAACCGTTACCGGACATGTGGCCTGGTTCACCATACCGGTAAGGATGGCTGGCCGGCCACGCCCCCGAACCGGTCCCCTTGGCCTCTTGCTCGCCCAGTCTCTGTTCTGCAGGTTGCCTGCCTGAAGTGCTGCGCCCCTGATCTGCCTGCCAGGTATGCCTGCGAAGTTGCGCCCTATCTAGCTGCCCCTGCCCCATCCCCACTGTCCCACCCTGCCTTCCCTACTCCATTCCCTCCACCACATGCTTGGCTGCCTTCCTGGTGTCCCCGTGGCCAGCTTGCAAAGGCTGCTTCAGGCAGACAAGTTGCAGAGCAGAGAGTGGGCGGGGCAGGGCA
>JANHFT010005176.1:142276-167460 GCA_032467955.1 Pseudoxenodon macrops | reverse complement strand
ATGCAAGAACGCCTCGGTAAGGGTGCGTGGGGAATGTCCGCCCCTTTCCCCATAAAGTAATTGGGGGGGCTTATTTTAGCCCATGTGCCGAAAAGCCCAATTGGGCTTAATATCGGGACAGATCGTATTTTCGGGGAAACACGGTACCTACCTACCTACCTACCTACCTACCCACCTTCCTTCCTTCCTCCTTCCCCATCCATCTATCTATCACTCTTGTTAACCACTCTACTCCCCCACAGATATGGGTAGTCTAATCTAGTTTTCATTTCCCCTATTTTAAATTGCTTTATGGCTATATATAAATTAACAAAGATTAAAACTTAAACAAAACTTTGAATTCTATGCCACAGTGCAAGACTTTCATGGCAGAATGTAATTTTAAAGAAACATTATGAACACATCAGTTAATAACATACTTCCAGCAAAACTTCATACGTATTTCAAACATTGCTTTGTTTTAAATATCACAACAAGCTGGAAAAAACTCTGTATTTCAACAAATTCTAGGCAAAATTAATTACCTAGTATTATAGTTAATCTTTGAATCAAGCCATAATTTGCATCAAAGCAATCTGAAATACAAACCGTGATTTTGACCTGCCTGTTTTCATTTTCACATGCCATTTTAAGGCAAAAGATGGGGTTTCCATTGTGCCCCAAGAGCATTAGGGGCTGTTCATCTTTGGGGTGCAATTGTTTCTATTCCAGGGACTCTTGTTTTATTTCCTCAACTGAGCAAGAAAACTGTCTGTAATTACAAAAGATGCTCTACACAGGGGAAAGTGGCATCTTACTCTGCCCCAGAGCAGCTGGGAGTCCTTTTACCAGTGAAATAAGCTCTGTTTTCCGTTACTGAGATGTGGGCCTCAGGCACAGGACATGGGAAAGAAAGATGAACTGTGGCAGATACTTGG
This sequence comes from Pseudoxenodon macrops, assembly GCA_032467955.1. Lineage (NCBI taxonomy): Eukaryota > Metazoa > Chordata > Lepidosauria > Squamata > Pseudoxenodontidae > Pseudoxenodon > Pseudoxenodon macrops. Next base: position 166,543 of record JANHFT010005176.1, on the reverse strand, counting down.
GGTTTGTGGGGAGGTGTTGGACTGTGAACTTTTAAAAAATAATATTTCAGTCTTAAACTTTAGTGGGGAAATTAAGATTATAACTCGATTTAATCACAGGGATAATTTGTGATAAGCTTTGGAAGGCTATCCTTTTGTTTTAAATAAGTAATCAATCAATTGTACATATGTCAGTACAAGTGAATAAATCATCCAACCACCAGTCCTAACTATCATTATTAAAAAATAAGATAATTGGGAGTTACAAGCAATTGTGATCTCAAGTAAGTGTGATTGCCATTTTCCATGAAACTGATCAGTTTATTTTTTGCTTTCATGTAATGAGTTGAATTATCTGTGATTAAGTAATTTACTATTGAAAGTAGGTCCTGCTTAAATCAGTAGTGCTTATTTTTCTGTTCAAAGGCCTAAGGAAATGTTTTAAAGATTGTCAGCTTTTAATATATGAAATATATCCGAATCCATATAGAATAAGATTTCAAAAAGCAACCTAAGATTTTTTAAAGACACTTAAAAAAGGCCACGCCCACCCAGTCACATGACCACCAAGCCATGCCCACCAAGCCATGCCCACAGAGATGGTAAGGAAAAAAAATGTATTTCACCCTTGGAACAGACTTCAGCTGTTCCCCTGCCTCACCGCTATCTAGCTCCCTGTCTTTTATTTTCTGCATTATACTGCTGGTCTTGTCTCATTCTTCTATTATGATTTAAGCAATCTAACCCACTGTTTTCCATATCACAAAATCCTTGGAAGTAACAGAAGAAAGTGATGGAACTTAAGGCAATATAATGGTTGAATTACTCTAGGGGTGCTATGAAGAAAGGTGTTGTTTTTTTTGACAAAGAGAATATTCCCCCCTCTTCTTCCCTCTCTCTTCCTGGCTTCGTAGCTGAAGAGCTTGGAAGAAAAGTATTAATTTTCATAGAAAAGTCCTTTCTGAGACTCCAAAACTCTAATAACAATTCAGAGCTCTCTAGAGTGGTTCGTGACAGCTTTCCTTTCAATGATTCCTGTATGTTTCTGAAATGACTTGTTCTGATTTGAGGTACAGAATTTATTTAAAGCATAAGTTTCATGTCCTTTGCTGTAAACATACATTAGCTACTCATACACACAGAGAGAACATAGCTATACATAACAACATAATATATACTTTAATTAACAGTATATAATTTTGAGACTTTCAGAGGAAAATTCTTAAGTGAATAGCTAATAATAATAAACTCCGTCTACCTTCTTACATCTCAGTGGTACATTCCTCTGAGATACTTGATTATTTTACATAATCAGTGCTTTCCCTCTTTTTACTGTTCTTTATCTCCACTCGTCTCATTCAAAGAATTTAGAAATTAATTTACACAAAAATCCCCATATGATACATTTAAGTCTACATAAATTTTCACCTATTTAATCCGTTTATTTATGCAATTCTGCATTATCAAATATATGAGGATTTTTAAAACTTTATTAGTAGGATGACTATAGTGGTTCCAAATGAGAAATGGAGAAAAAGGGATGTGAAAATAAAAATTAAATTAAAAATGAATTATTGACCTAATTTTATTAACCACACTGAGAATTGTGGAGTGAGGAAGATGAGCAAAGTGCAAGAATTGTGGTAAAGTTATGAAAAAGAAGGCTTCTTTAAATCAGTTTATTCTTCACTTAAAAAGCAGATGAGAGCTCTCTCTCTCCAGCACAGATTCCATCAGAAAAGCAAGATTTTCCGGTATGGCAACATATAACAAGCAATGCTAAGACCATTTTCTCACTAATGAATTAAACCAGGAATTAAACAGTCTGAATTATCCATCTAGTGAGGGCAACAGACAAATCAACAGAGGCAGATCTATCCTCAGAGAGGGTCTATCATTGGTTCTCATCCACAAATCATAGCTTGAACCAGTGAAACACATTTTTAATAACGTATAGCTCATCCTGGACAACAACAGCAACAACAACAGCAACAGCAACAGTAACAGCAACAACAACAACAATAACAACAACAATAATAATAATAATAATAATCGTGCATAAGTGCACCAGCATGCCTACTGTCCCGGTCCTAATGTCCCCACGTATTCGTAAGGTATCATGTACTCATAACCATGCTTGTACATCTTATATATTCACAATCATGTTTATACTTTGCCAATAATCATATACACGCTTGACTAACTAACTAACTAACTAACTAACTAACTAACTAACTAACTAACTAACTACGGTATCTAACTAACTAACTAACTAACTAAATAAATAAATGCTTCACTCTCTCAAGTATGGATAAAGGTGTGGTGCAGCAGAACCAGTTCTTAAACATTTAACAGCACACCATTGCATACTTCAGATGGTTTCAAGCAATCTCACAAAATACAATGGGTTTTTGACATATGACAATTGTTAGTAGAGTAGCCCCACCTCACCCTAATTTATGTCCTACTTCAAGTCATTGAAGTCCTACATTAAGCCCTACTACCGGTAGGCATCTGATGAAGTTCCACTCATAAAAGCTTATACTTTTTAATTAAAAAAGGGTTAGAAAAAGTGCTACGGAACTTCTTTTGATATGTCATTCATACAACTCCCTTCCTTCAATGCTTCACTAATGACTTAGAATACTTTGTAGAATCATCCAACCACAGCTCAGAGTATATAAACCTTGCTACTGTGATATCAACACAATAATGATGTGGAAGATGTTAGCCATACAAGGTAGGCAAGGATAAAAAAAGAACAGGCCTAGGAGGGTTTCAAAAATTATCTTCATTGAAATAGCATAAGAAAATCAACCCCAGACTTTTTTCTCTGCCTCATCTTCAGCAAAACAAATCATAGCAGGTTTAATTACAAGTTTTTTCTTACACTTCCTTTTTCCAAGACTGAGTAATATTTTCCAAGGCCAAATCTCCATTTCTTCATAGCTGATATTGTGAGACTCTACAAGTCACTAGGGGAGGAAATATCTTCTACTAGGACTTAATGGCATAGTAGAGAGAATGTGAAAGATACCTACTGTGTTGTTGTTTTTTATAAGACCAAATCACTATGTGTAAGGTAGTTTTTCTTCAATTTATCTTATCCTTCCAGTGTATCTCAGTAGAGTCTCATCATTTTTTGTGGGCATAAATGAAGTGCATATTGTGTGGAAACCCACACTTCGTTCATGCTCTGAGAAGCGCTCAAAATTTATTAACAATAATTTAACTATGAGTAACTGAGCACTCAAGTGTCTCCTTTCTGTGCTAATGGTTATGATGTGTATGCTTCCCGTGAATTCTGGTTAAACAATTAAAAATTATGCAGTTATTTATGAATCCTCAAGAGTTTAGGAAGTGGACACTTATGGGTTTGGAAGCAATAAGGATAAGGAGGGATAGAAATAAGTACTTCGGCATATCAGTAATTACAAAATTGGCATTTCACTTTACAGGCACTATGAAGAAAAGAAGGAAAAGAAATGCAATTAGAAAACCAAGGCAATTGCTAGAAATAAAAATGGAAAGAGGTTAATGAAGAAACTGTCTCAAACTATAATTCAGGCAGATTGTTGTTGAGAGAGTACTTTTAGAAAACAGTGGGTGGTATCAGTGAAAAATGTGACATGATAGCAATGGGAATTCAATTTGAGAAACATTGCTAGATTCCCCATCTGCACTTCTGTTAAAGAAAACCCATTTTAAGTCTGTTGATGAAGACAAACATAAACTTGTGCAATTTAGAAAAAGCATATGTGCAGAGGCCAAATACCCCCTTGAATGAATTCAAATAGAATATTTTGCCCTTTCCTGGCAAGAATTTTCAGAGAATGTATCATTATTAAATCTTTATCTATTATAAAATTAGAATGGTGTTCCACTCTGAAATATTGTAGCATAACAGCAATACTTGGCTTTTTCTCCAACTTAATGAAGAATTTTTACAACATTTATAGTGAGAAATTAAAGTTGCTTATCCATATGTGTGTCTCGTATCTACCAGATGTTGCCATGTAGCAAAAAGCTGGAGAGTTATGGATGACGAGAATGTCAAAAATGATTGTCTTAAAACACAACATTGGTTTCCAGGTTTTCTAAACTCGGTTATCCAGCACCATTTCCCCCTTTCTGAAGGTATAAAAAGCAGGCCCCGAGAAGGCAGAAAATACAAAGGTTAGATGTTAGGCTGTGTAGACAAAATGGCGGAAAGAACAAGTACATAACAAGTTATTTAAAAATATCAATACACTCTGAAGAGTTTCCTCTGAGGAATGTGATGTTAACTCTCACTAAGAAAATGATTTACTAACTTACTAAAATTCTCTGAAAGTGAGAATTCTTTGAATGACTCATACATAAGCAAGGTCTGTTGTCTCTCCAGCACTTTGTGACCATCTGTTGAGCAACCAATAAAATTGTGACTCAATTGAAATGTATCAGGGGAACCCATTTTACATGGGAGTATCTCTAGTTGATCACTTGTAGCAAGGGCTGCATCCAGTCCTTTCCAGATGTGTTGGATTCCTGGATTCTCACATTTCCTTGTGAGGCTTTGCTAATCTGGAAAACATCCATTTGCCTATTCCTCTTCTCTGGATTGAGCTGTAAAATGAACTTTGAGTCATTTAAATGTGTCAGTGAGGGCTGGTAGGTTAAAATTGTTCAGACATGTGAAATTCCATTAAACACACAGATTTGGGGGAGAGGGGAGAGAAAGAGATGTTTAAAGGTGGACACATGGGAGACACCTGTCATGTCCTCAGAACAGGACTTTGGGATAGGGATTGATGGTATTATTCAGAAAAAGCCCTAAATGCAGCAGGCACAGCTTATTTCATTTTAGAATCAATGCAATACAACTTATTTACTTGAAGTAAAGGGCAACATTGCCTTCCCCACCCACATAGCCATTAGTCCAAATATTAAATTCACCAAGCTGTTTTACTGTGACTGATATATGTAAAACCTAGCAAAGACAAGTAAAATCATACTTAATTCCAGTTCATTTGGTGTTATTGTACATTCATTCACACCTTTAACAAGCATTGCACATCAGGTAGATGTTTCGGAGCATTGGTGGGGAGGGTTTAAACCAGGTATATTTGCACTCAAAAGGCAGGGAAGGGGAAAGGAAAGGGAAAGAAAGGGGAGATCTAGTCTCTTTATAATCCTCCTTATTTGAAAATCCACTGAATACAGATTATGTATTCTTCAAGCAGTCCGTTGCTCTGTTAACATTTTTAGAATATCACGATACTGGCAACTCACCTTTTAATGTAGCCTGCTCAAATCCAGCTGTTCCACACTAGCAATGTAATTCACAACCCATTAATGTGTGCAATATTAAAAAAAAGGGAAATATGAGAAGTTTTTTTTTCTCTCTCCCCACCCCCAAGTTATAGCAATTAAAAATATATTAAAACATAAACTTCAAAAAATGCATTCAATTTAAATATCAGAAAGGAGAAAAAATAATTAAGCAATAAAATATCAGCAGGGTAGCTATTATAATAATTCCTCTGGGACTTTTCTGAGGTTTCTAATTCTAGTTATAAACTAGATGAAAACAAATGCCAATGCTTAAGTATTGCATGTGTGTGTGTTTAATAACTATGATGACAGATGAAGGAATACTTGAATGTCTAGAATGATAATGGCAGAATGAACTGTACTCCTAATAAGGAAGCCTAACACAATATATTGACTGTAGTAGAATATTAAAACTCTGGCTTAGGAGTGGACAGATTCATCTTCATCTTCTCATTTAGCTATGAAGCTTGCTGGATGACTTTGGCTAGTCGTGATTTCTCAGACTAATCAACTTCACAAGATTTTCTTTACCATGGGTGAGTGATGATGAGCTTAGTGTCAGCACTTACAGATTTTCTTCATAATGATCCCTCCCTAACATGGTCCCTCAGGTCTTCCATTGCCACTGCAATTTACCCACCTTGCCATTGATCTTCCTATTATTCTCTTCCATTCCATCTTTCACAACATTAGAGTCTTGTCCAGAATATGGGAGACATCAGGTAGTTCTAATGGCTCATGCATAGAGTGCTGGACCAACAACCAGAAGAATGAACCAGTAACGAGAAGAAAACTCATGAGTTACTTTAGGAAAGGAGGGGTATAAATGCTATAACTCAGGGGTGTCAAACTCGCAATGACATGTTGTCTTCATGTGACTTATCACAACTTTCCCCCCTTTCGCTAAAACGGGTGGGCATGGCCAGCGTATGACGCATCCAGCCCATGAGTTTGACACTCCTGCTACAACTGTTTGAAACTTCAACAAACAGCTTTTAAAAGCGTTTATTCAAAATATTGCAAAATATATTCATAAAGCATCTTGATGATTATATCCTGACAACACAAATTATGCTACTTTATTACGGTCCAGCCAGCTCAACTACCACACCCTTTCACACATCTTTAACAAATTAAGGGAAACCCCTGCATTTAAGGAAATAAAAAATATAAATGCTAGGACTGTTTGAAGCCTCTTTGAAGGAGACTTCAAAATGATGCAAAGTACCTTCTGAAGTACTATCTTCATGTTGTCTCAACTACTTCACTCTTCCACACATCATAAATGCACACAAGCAAGCAAGCAAATATGTTTATGCTACCTCAGATTATTTTAGATTAGAAGGAAGCATTCATAATATAGCTAAACATACAATAATATTTATTGTAATAGAATTTGCTTCCAATTAATAGGCATGGGATTATAGCCTTAATCTATTTTATTCTGATTCAACACATCTACAAAAAAAGCTTTCCCACATACCTGTTTTCTATTACAAATGCAGATAAGGAGTCTCCATTCTGTCTTTAATATCCAATGAAAAGCATACCGGTACTTTTTCCACAAAAAAGAATGGAGAACAAAAAAGCATGTGGCCTTTTATATGTTACTACAGTTACTACTGTTACATGAACTACAGATCCAAGCATTTCCGGTTTCATAATTAATTACAAAAGACCCTTATTTAGTTTTTAAAGGGATGCTGCTGCAGGTGAGTACCAAATCAGGAGATTACTTTGAAAAGTTGCATTCCTCAAGTTAATGTAAGAGCTGTATACTTACAAAGGGGATAGTCAGATGCCTATTAAATATAAATCTTTCATTCTTTTACAGGAGCTCTTTTTACTACAAAAATTAATCTGTTTACATTATCATCAGGCCTCCCTTTCAGCCCAGAACCTGATAGATTAACAGGTCCATTATCTCTTTAGTTGTGATGGAATTTGCATCTGGAGAATCAGTGGATAAAGGTAATGGCAGCAGATAACTTTCTAAGAGGCCTGGATTAAGAGACTGCAAAATTCCAAGCTAGATGGGAGATGAGACTGGATGGGTAAGAGGTGGGTAAGAGGTTCAGGATAGCCACACACATCTCTCAGGATACATCCAGTAGGTTAGAAGCTTTAGTTGGACACAATTCTGTTTTATTTTGCAAATAAAGAATTGGGCTCAATAAGATTTTGCTATTGTGCCTGGTTTGATTAAACTTTGTGTACCAGTGGTTTCATTCAAAAGTAGAACATCCAACTGTGATGAACAATTTTGTGACCAACACTGGTAAGAATGACAGCATCCATTCTGATGAATATGCTGTCCTTTAAGGAAAATGAGAAAGCAATTTATTAAACTATCTTGGGATAAATCTTTGTTAAAAGATAGGAATTCTTAACTCTAATGCTACCATGGGTGCTTTGTCTGAACTTGCTTTTCCTGCCCATAACATGAAATATTAATTATCCTATGAAATTGTCAATGAACTCAGTCATATTACAATCTATTGAAAAAAGAAGTCATCCCCCTAGTGGAAATGAAACATGTCTTTCCTCTGTAATGATCTCACACAGAGTTGCATGAAAATTGTGTCCTCTCTGGAACTCTCTGAAAGGTAACAGGTAAAGTGATCAGCAAGCCTCCAACCAAAAGCAGATTGATTACATTTAGCAATAAATTGGGAGGAGCCAAAAAGACTTGCTTTCCCAGAGGAACCTATTTGTGATTATCATTGTTTTGTTATGACCACTGCAATAGGACTAAGAAAGCAATCAGTATGAAATCAATTGTCTTGTTTCTGGTTCCAATTGAACACTCATTCACACATTTGCTATGGGAATTAGCAGTTTACTCAAAATCAAAATATAGCAGCAGACAAGGAATGCAAGCCAAAACGCAATCTCTGAAACAAACTTGCCTGAATGGCTTTTCTTTGAAGAAAAGCATACAGCAGGGTAGTCCAAATCCAATCCAGAGTTACAAGATCCAGGTCAGGGCTGGCAGCTAATCCAGAGATCAGAATTTCACAAACAGATTTCACACACAAACATCTCACAAGAGCCAGAGATCAGACAGTTGCTTTCAACAAGAAACCATCTTTAAGAAGCTTCTTAAATCAGAAGGCAGTTTTCTGTCTTTAATCAATAGATTTAGTCCCTTGCTTGGCAAGGAGCCTCACAGAAATTTTGCTCTCCTTTCCTCTCTATTTGCCAAATGTGGGACTGGGAAGCCTTACTTCATCATCTGACTTCTCCATATGCCCAGGTAGTAGGCAGCCTCATGTAATACTTTGCATTGCATATCCTGAGGCTTACATTTCACAGATCTTGCTGAAATAGCTTCTTCACGGAGTCATTCTCTGATTCTTGGGTCATGACAATATTTTTGTTATATGTAAAACTCAATGTGCAATATTCCTTCAAGAGAAAATCAAATAAGTAAAACAGTAGCAAAGAGCTTTGATGATTGAAATAGCTCGTATCTATTGTAAAATTAACTGCCCAGTCATTTCTCAAATGCAAACATTATTGAATAAATTTACATTATCCCTTATCATTGGCCATGCTAATAGGAACAAGTGAGAAAACTAAAATTCAGAAACATCTGGAAAGTCATCGTTTGTCTTCCCTTGTTCCAATAAGTTCCAGAGTGAAACACAGGGACTGGTGAAAATCCAAGATAATGAAATGATCTGTTTGGAACTGATGTGATTTGAAGTACAAACATATGGAGAACACCAGATTGTCCTCCCACTATAGACATACTTTTTTTTAATACTGAGTTATGGCAAAGCTAACCCAGAGGGAAAGGTCTAAAACATGAGAGTACTGTAAGGGGAAAAAGAGAGTAGAGAAAATGAAGTAGGTAGCCTGATGGTATGATCAAAAGAATATTTGGAGAAATGAAAAGGAAACCAATGTGATTCTAAAAATAAAGCATGGAAAAATTAGCATTTGTTTCACAAGAGGAAGAAATATGAAAAAAGAAGAGGGCCATAACTTCAAGTCAAGTAAATATTTTGAGATTATAAAATAGTACATTAATTGTACTGGAATAATTATGACACTCTTTCAGCTGAGTATTTAAGCTTCCTTTCCCATTTTACAACTTAGTTCAATGATCTGTTTGATTTGACCCAGCATTTAAAGAGGGGTTAAAAAGGTTATCAGAATGGAAGTGGGTTGCAGCTTTAAACCACTATAAACAATCATTATATTGTAGAAAAAATAAGCACAAAGTAGCATTTTTCTTTTCTGCTTTTTTTTTTACCTCAGTGCTTTGTGGATTCTCAGAACAAAACCAGGCAGTGTCTTGCATTGCATGATAGATATCACCAGATAATTGAGACCCACAGCTGCAATTATGATCTCAGTGGCTCAGGAAAAAAGACAGAGAAACACTTCAGTTGGAAATATGCAACAATTATCATAAAATGAAACTCCTGGAATTATTTAGGCGGAGGGGCTAATCATCATAGGAACCTGTATTTGGAGACTTTTTGGATAAAACAGAAAAAATAAAGTTATGATTTATGATTTTGATAATTAAACAGAATAAATTATACAAAGAATAGAGATATGTAACCACGGAATAAGAGGTAAACTTATAATTGTACTTATAATTGTTGTAAAGAAAACCAGAAGATACTTTGCTTCTTTTTTATATTTTTCATTTCTTTTCCTTGTATTTCTCTTTGACTTTTCTCTTATTTGTATTAGTTTGTGCTTGCTTTTATATTATTTTTAAAAATCTTTAATATGCATACACACAGAGACACATATTTGAAAAATTCAAATTGGAATGCTCAAGGTGCACTAAAAAATTGTAGCATTTAGAGTGAACAATTTCTTCACAGGATGACCCTTTAATTCTTCATTTTAAGCGAACAAACTTCATTAAATATTGTGACAGCCTCTGGCTGCTTTGTACCACATTTGGATTTCAGAGGAGACTTTGAATTTTGAAAAGGAATTTTATTTTCAGAACTTTTCATTCCTTCTAGTCCTTTCGAAAATACAGTCTTGTTCTCACACAGTCTGTCTCTCAGCTTCTCATCCTGATCAGTTATTATTTAATCTAACTTGCATATCTAATTAAAAAATAAAATAAAAAGTAAATGAATTGCTTATGCAAAGCAAAATCTGAAACTTGTCCTACACCTCTTAAAATAATCTTAAAATATGCCTGTTAGAATTTTGGACTGAAGTCCTATATTATCAGCTAGGCTGATGCATCCAATTATACTTTTGAGGCCTTTTCATTCAGATTTCCCAGCATGAACATTCATTTATTTCCACAGCTGGATGAAATTTAGTAACTTCCCTTCTGCATAAAGCTGAATTGATGCACTGAATTTGTGTGTGTGTGTTTACGCATGCATGTACTAATACTAAATACTTATAAAGCATCAACTATTTTCTAAGCATTGCAAATACTAAAGGACAAGCTGTACCTGCCTCCATGATCACAACACAACAGGTATAAAATAAAAAGGGCCGACACTGGACAGGTAAAATAATTAGTTTAACATAGCCCTTCTGTTTTAGAGTAACATTTGAAATACAGACAACATTTAATAATACTGGATCATTCATTACAGGTAGTCCTCGACTTATAATAGTTCATTTAGTGATTGTTCAAAGTTACAAAGGCACTGAAAAAAGTGACTTATGACCGGTTTTCACACTTACGACCATTGTAGCAACTACATGGTCACATGATCAAAATTCAGATGTTTGACAATTGGTTCATATTTATGACAGTTGCAGTGTCCAGCGGTCATGTGATCACCTTTTGCGACATTCTGACAAGCAAAGTCAACGGGAAAGCCAGATTCACTTAACAACCGTGTTACTCACTTAACAACTGCAGTGATTCACTTAAAAACTGTGGCAAGAAAGGTTGCAAAAACAGGCAAAATTCACTTAGCAACATACATTTTTGGGGCCAATTGTGGTTGTAACTGGAGGACTACCTGTACAGTGAGAAAGAAATTAAGGGAGGACAAATCCACATAATTGCTGCACTTTGGGCACTCACCAACTAGAGCAGTGATGGCAAACCTTTTTGTCACTGAGTGCCAAAATGGAGCACGCCTGGCCAAAAGTGCCGAAATGGGAGCTGCCCAGGTGGCATGAGCGTGCTGGATAAAATACTTCCAGTTTCTAGCGCATGCTTGCCAGCCAGAAAGTCTTCCGGTTACTGCCACACATGCACACCCTCTGATCAGCTAACCGGCATGCATACTTATGCCGGAAAATGGAAGACCAGCTCTTCCAGTTTCCAGAACTGCCGCATGCACAAAGGCCAGCTGATCTATGCATGTGCATGCGTGCTGGTAACACAGAAGAGGAACAGGTGATGCCATGTGTGCCAGGTGACATGGCTCCGCATGCCACTTTGGGCACGCGTTGCCATAGGTTTCCCATCACAGAACTAGAGTAAAATAGGCTAAGGGGAAATTAACTGCTGAGAAAGAGTAAAAATGCAACACTATTTGACTATATTTAAAGAGAAGCATGAAAGGACAAGCCAAGTGTCATAATATTTCTCTTAAAGCAAGCAAATTCTCAAACAAACATATTCTTTGAACCAGTAATCTTAAACCCAAATCTTCTAGGTGAGAGTTTTCCAAACTGTGAGGTGAACCTCACTTAGAGAAGTGCAGATAGCATCCAGAGGAGGCATGTGAGGAACCCTTCAGTTACAAGGTTACAATCAATCCCCTTTTCCCAAAGTTTCATTATATTGTTTGTGTTGTTAACTTTGTATTCATTGTGGTATTTGAATTTTTAGAGGAGGTGTATACATTAAGATTACACTAAAGATCGTTGTGATAGCAAAACGTTTAGGAAGCCCTACTTGTATTTACATTACCAGTATACTGTAGCTGTACGAAAATTGATGAAAACTCCCTTTAATAGGAACAAGAAGAACATGATTTGATATTGCCTTCATCCAGAATGTTCTTTCAACTTCCAAGGTTATCAGGATGCTGCCTGGGTGACTTTGGACCAATCATTCTCTCTCAGACCAGCTCACCTCACAGGGTTGTTGTTGTCAGGAAAACAAACTAAAGGGGTATTATGTATGTTCACCAGTTTGAGTTACTTATAAAGTAATGAAGGCAGGATAAAAATCTAATATATCAATAAAATTACATTTCCTTGTGGCTTCCCATCGAGTATTTACAACAATTAGTAACTAGTCATTTTGTAGACATGTCTTCCATTGCCTCTTTTAAAAAAAACAAAAAACTTTCCGGTGCATAATTCTTTTGTGATCTCCACTTGTTCATTGTTGAAGCTAAGGTCAGAATAAAAGTGTCTGTCATGAATCCGAACAAACTAATTTCATCAAAGGTTAAATTATAAAAAAATCAAACTTAGAATCTGAATTTATGAATGATGAACGTGTACCTTTTTTTTTTTTTAATGCTCCTCATGGGCATTTGGAGGGATTCAGTACAAATGTACTAGCTGGCATCTTAGACCTCAAAAACTATATTGTTTGCCTAGGTTTTTGTGAAGGAAGAGAGAAAGAAAGAAATGAGGTAACAGTTATGGGAAGGCTCCAAAAGGGACCAATTTATATTCCAGCACCTGCCAGAGAAAAACAAAACAAAGAAAACCTGTATGCTTTTATACATTGCGATATATTAGCTAAATATTAAAACCGAGTAACCAAGTGTCAAGTGAAGTGTTGCAGTCTAATAATATCTGCAAGCTTCCGAGATGTGCATATTTGTGCAGTAAACCACCTGAGATAACTGCACTGATAATTCATGCTACTTTTATACACATTTTTAATTCATCAAATGGGATGTTTTTATGAAGACTGGGATGAATGCATTAAATTCAAATCAACCATAAATTGCCATACTAGCACCTACATTTTCTCAAAGCAGGGGCTGGTAAGCTAAATCAAACTCAAGGAGCAAAACGTCTTCCCTGCAGATCCAAATATCAAAGGTTCCTGGTGGCTGCGCCGTCTTGATTTTTTGTTTGTTTGTTTGTTTATTCTTGAGACTGATCTGACTGGCTTATCATTAGCAATAGCTAACCAGTCCGCCAATGTCTATCAAAGGCTGAGACATTTTGCAAACCAGCCCTTATTGATATAGAATGCTACATGAATCAAAAGCGAAGGAAAGAACAATTTGTCATTTTAACAGCCAGGTTTCCAATTAGCCTTTTTAACTATTATTTCCTGCATATGCCATGCATTTTTATTACTCAATACATTTTAATTGAATATCACAAATACTCAAAGGATTTGATGCTAATCCCCCTTCCTTTTTGTTTTTAATTTAATCAAAGAGAATGACTTCTATTGCGTACTAAGCAGAAGCCTGAAAGAAGACAAAGCCTGCTTTTTTTTTTTTTTGCTGTTGATGCCTTATTTTTTGCCTAAGCTCTGCCTAAGAGTTGAGAATCAGGGAGGGACAACATCCCACTCTTTCTGTCATTTCCCATGTCTTCACAGGCATGTTCACCTTTGATCCCGAAGATAGCATATAGAGACTCATAGTTGGTAATCAGTGATACCCTTTGTCATTGATTCACGAGTTGACATGTCTGCCATGAAAGAGAACATTGAATGTAGTAAACGAATGATGGAACCACTGAAAGATGGAAGCTTTTCCAAAGTCCCCCCCCCATTTGAGAGCTCCTCCCTCTCTGCAAAAGAATACTGAACCTTTCTCCCCATTTCCTCCAAATGCCTCTAGTTTATATAGTTTAAAGGCAGAAACCCTGAATTAGAAGATGGCTAAGCAGAATCTGAACAGGTTCTGCCTATTTACCTATTAATAAAGTACTAGTATTCATATATTTGAAAGAGACTTTTGGTAACTGAAGTCCTCCATTGGGTTCCTGGTGCTATTAAATATCTAAGATAACGTTTAGTGAGCAAAGATGGTAATTTGTTTCCTGCCAAAACAGTAAGGAGAGCCCCCACTTTTTTTTGTGAATGTTCCCCACCATCCAAATTCCCCTACTAAATTTCACATGTCACTTCTCTGCTTCTTTATTATATACAATTCTTTTTTCAAAGCAACAGGGGAATTAACCTTGACTCTTTAGAAGAGGTTACATTTTCCACAGCATTTTATGGAGGAGGAAGAGGAGGAGAGATACCATAAGTTGTGCATAGTGTGAAAGTTGTACAAAGTAGCTTTGTTACAACACATATGTACGAACTTTTGTATTCTAAACTCTTACTAAAGATAGAATAAGTTATGGTAAAGTATTAGGATTATTTGTGATTGAAGCAGATACCTTGTGATTGCTGGCAATCACCTGAAGACTATTGCGTTTTAGAAATCACATTATATGCTGTCAGTTAGGGAATCTTCATGTACTCTTTAGCCTGTCACTAGAACAAGTCAGCCACCTCTCCCAGAATGCAGAAACAGATGATATCATGCTCTTCTTTTTCTTACTCTACTGCAAAAGCAGTCTCTGCTAGTGTTTTCCAGGTACAATAAAAAAGTATTTTTCATCCCAAGTTCCTTATCCTCAAAGCAGATTGTTTCAAATCCCGTGTTCTGATTTAGTTAACAGCCACAGCTATGATTAGCTCTAAGGCTTCCTACCTCCTCCCTTGGCTAGCTTGATCTAGCTTGATCTCCACTTCCTTTTATATTTTTTAAACACTTGCAATTCCAAAGACTTTAAAGATTTTTTAAAAATCTAAATACAAGGATGGCACAAAAATTGGCAATTTCCCAATATTTATAAAAACTCTAGATACACTTATTCCCCGAAAGCATTCTTCCAGTGTCCTCAAAATTAAGTGAATCCTGCTCATTTCCTCTCCCATCCTCTGGCTATATATACAATATTCCCGCTTGGTTCTGCAACTAATAAAAAAAAATCTCTAGATGAGAACATTGCATCACGTTCCTAAAGAGCTGCTATTTGCTCAGGCGTTAAAAAGAGGGAATACTCTGGCAAATATATTTATTGTTCCTTCAGCGAGAGCGTTGCTACTCTCAAGATACAAGGGTTCTCTTTCCTACACTATATTTTTACCTCTGGTGATCACCCCACTGTTGATTATAATTATGCTTTAAACTTCATGAGACAATAATACTGTGCCATGTATGGCACTTCCTCCTCACACTGCTGTATATATTGTGTGATGAATCTAGGCGTATCTCCAATGCTACCATAGTGTGACTTCTACTTAGGACAGCCAGT
Source organism: Pseudoxenodon macrops (assembly GCA_032467955.1). Lineage (NCBI taxonomy): Eukaryota > Metazoa > Chordata > Lepidosauria > Squamata > Pseudoxenodontidae > Pseudoxenodon > Pseudoxenodon macrops. Next base: position 151,057 of record JANHFT010005176.1, on the reverse strand, counting down.
TTGCAAGCACAGATCTCATGTTGTATCAGATCTTAGTGGCCCAGATGATAATAGCTACTTTTTAAATTCTACAAGGAGCCTATTGACTATTATTATCAATAAGCTATGGCTACTTTCTGGTTTGATGTTTCAAATCCAAAACATCTGAACATCTGAAATGAGCTCTCCTATACATTCCTCCCTCCACTAAACAGTCTCAGTTTGCCCAGAAATTGGGTATACTTTTTTTTAATGTTAAAATGAGCAATAAGAGGATTGTATAAAGTTAAAATAGCTGAATACAGGAAGGGGAAGGAAGGTCTCCATGAGATTACACAAACATGAGTGATCATTGAGTTGGAACCAATCATAAAAGGAAAAAGACAGGAAGACCTGTCCACACCTTACCCATCTATTATACACTTGACTTCCCAGACAAGGAAAGGACAAGGAGTAAGAGAATGACTGGTAAGGTCTCCCATTGGCCTTAGTCCAGATTGAACATCAAGTCAGTGCCAATATTAACCCACTGCAATCAGTAAAGGAATTCCTGACGATTTTTTAAATTTTCTTTTTATAAAGAAGCTGGAGACAAGCAGTTTAAGCTGCCATGTGGCTAAATCCTAAGAAGGAATTAAGGAAATGGGAAGTGGTAACATGATTTTATCCATATTTGTGAAATTTATATTAAAATTAAGAACAGTCAATATTTTGTTCCATACACTTTTTAGATAAATGCAGGATGCAGGAGAGTACACAAGAAACTCCCTTTCCTTCATAGCGATGGTGGAGACATTACTTTATATCTTTGGACAATACTTTAGACATTGTTTTTGAAACAAACAGGAAATAAGAGAATCAGGCTATAGCTAGATTTTTCACCAAAAACTAAATATACTAAAAGAATGCCCCCAAACTGTTTAAAAAATGTATAGAAGAATTGACAGTTAACATTTATAAAAGGATATTAGTATTTAAACTACTCTTTATTAGAATTTTGGCTTCAGATCATCAAGCCTTTTGATCCGACTTTACTTTAAAAATGCAACCTTTTGTGTGCATTGCAACAATCAAGTAATCCTTAAATTATCCCTCAGCAAGTATTTTCATCACAAATTCTAGTTGTTCAATTTTTAAAAAATACCTATGCTATTTGGTTGGAAACCGAGATAAATCACTTTGGTAAACTTCGAAATCAATATAATGCAAATGTAACTTTTTAAAAATTTGAAATGTTTAAAAATCCATGCATTTATGGTATACTGGTATACAAATGGAAATGTTTCTTGGAGATGAAGATAAATTTAATAGTTCAAAGGTTATTAACATTGTATGTATTCTTGGTGAATATGAGATAAGAGCGAAGATGTACAATTGTGGCTAATCCAAAAGCTTTACATGTTTTTTTTAAATTCCCTACATAATTAGGCATCTGTGTCATTGTATATGAATCAAAGGCTGGTACATTGGTTTATTTGTATTGAAGACTTTTCACAAAATAAAAGCAGTATGTGTTTAGCGAGAGAAAAAATAGAATCAATAGTAAAGAAATGAAAGAAAAAAGCAGAAATAAAAAATTAAAATAAAAAGAAGTGGCTTCTGGTCTTCTTTACAGCAGTTATAAATGCATTTATATATTTTATCCTCTCTAAGGTTACATAATGCTACACTTCTTTTCATATTCTACTCTTTGTAATTATCAAACCCATAAAAAGACTGGTACCATCAGAAAGAAAAACAGAGGGATATAAAGACTGACAGAGAGAGTGGGGGATGGAGAGAGAGAGTTTTTATAACTATCTATTCCTCCTTCTGTTGATTACAGTGGCTTTAATAAATTTTGTACTGCAAAATTCAGGGTATAACATAGAGTCCTAGAATTAAATTAGCAGCAGTTTCCAAGTGTGGTTCCAGGGCTTAAAAACTAGAAAAATAGATTTGGACATTTTAATGACTCCATTTTGATATGACACTAAGTGGTGCTCTAGGCAAAATTAGATTTGAACTCATATCACTTTGGAAAGGCAAAGTCCTGAAGGCTAAAGTGTCAGCACCAGCAAGGAATTGCAGAGATTCAACGAAAATACAGCAGCATAGTGATTCCTAACTGCTAGGGCACATACAGAAAAAAATGATCTCACTCCCTGGCACAATATATCACGGTGAATAATTCCTCTCTGAAAACTTGTCTCAGAGCAAGAATCACAAAAGTGGATTTGGAGAGGCAGCTGAAAGGGGTGGTATCCTCTGTTTCACCTGAATCTCTGAAGTTAACCAAGGAGAAACAAGTACAGACATCAAGCCTGCAGATCAATAAGGTGACAGATGTCATAGCCAGATTGCCTGTACAACCAGAACAGGTCAGAAGACTTTTTATTTTTGCTATATATTTCAAAAGTGGATACACTGCCATTACTCAGGTGATTTACAACCACAAATAAATCTCAGCCTGAATACATGGGAATCAAGATAAAGACAAGCTGTTCTCTAAGGATTTCATTTTGTCTCCTTAGAGACTTAGGTAAGCGGACATATGCCTAGTAGCCTAGAGCAAGATCATTCCCCAGAGTAAGCAAATAGACTGAATCATTTCAATATCCCTATTTAGTACTTGCATTAAAGGATCTAGTAGAGAGAAGTCAGAGGTGTGTGTGTAGGCTATGTAGTCCAAAGATGAGAAATTGGATGTAACTGGTTCTAACTCCTTATCTAACTTGATGGCTAGATAGTATTAAGAGTGAGATTTAACTGTGTCATTTAAGCACCACTCCTTGTTGTTACTCATGTTAGTGCTACTTACAAGGTAACCTACTATGCCAACTACTTACTATAATCATATTTGTGATTATCTAATGTATGCATTCTTATAAAAGAATGTTCTACTACAGTGGTTCTCAACCTTTTTTTCACCACAGACCCTCTTTAAATACCTTATGTGGCCACAGATCATTGTCACAGACCCCCAACATTACTCAAGATTTAAATTATAACATTTCTTCAAGCCTTTGTGGCCCCCCTGTGACAACATCATGGACCGTCAGGGGTCGGTGGACCACAGGTTGAGTGTTCAACTACTTGTTTCACATCCACAGCTTATGAGTTTGTACCAGTTGACTGTACCAGCAGAAGATGCATGCTTCATTGGAGGCACCAAGTATTCATTATCCCTGAATGATGAAAGTTTGCATTACTTCTTGTAAGGCGAATGCAGCAGTTTCAAGAGAAAACATACACTATATAACTTTAGTCATTCTCATTCAAACTTGAAAGTCTTATCATAATTCACATCATAGACTAGATTATTTCATAACATTTCAAACTCCTCTACTTAGACAGATTTGTTTCCACATCTACTTTTTCAACAAATGGTTTTATGAAAATTGTAAGATAATTGTCACCTCGGGTGCATAAAATCATGGCTTGCTTATTGAATATCATTGTAGGTATCTATGAGAAAACAAAATTCCTATAGAACAGAACATACAGTTTTATTCATTTTATTTCCCCTTTTTCCTTGAATTAAAAATCCTGTTTCCCATCTTCATCTTTTTGTTAGACCAAGCACATTTCTCCTTTGCTTTTTTTCCTTGCTTTTTCAAATTCACATATACCAACTGGTTTCCACTAGTCATAGCCAGAAATCAATCAGAACATAATTTCTTAAGTGCGAGTCATAATCTGTGATAGGTCAATCCATCTGAGTAATTCAGCTATAAGCAGGCATAAATATTGTATCTCAAAACTTTGACAAAATGGCTGTGCTAGCTCTAAAGTAGTTTTCTTGGCCTCACAGCCTTTTTAGGTCATCAAATAGTTCTGGGAATTCAAAAATAATATGTTGATTTTAGTGCTGTTGGCAACTCTCTTAATAAATCAGTGAATAGAGGTTGTCTCCTAATTAAATTTTGATTTTTTTGGAAAATATTTGAAAATTATCCAGTATAAAAAATTTAAACTTAAGACTATTATCAACATAACCTTTACAGCATATAATGCCCAAAAAAACAGTTACAATATTTGGTATGAAATATTGAATAGAAAGGAACATTATTTCTGATTTGGCTCATTTTGCAAAGAAGTGTGGTTAACTTAATACACTTCATATCCATGTTGATAGGAAAGTACAAATGTGAACATGAAGCTACAAAGATTTATGTCTAAAAAAAGCCATAACACAATAGATGAAATAAAGCAAATTGTCTTTTGCAAGTTATATTCTTGCATATTCAGCACACTTTTTCTTATAACCAGCACACTTATCCATATAACCAGGTATTGTAAATGATTCATGTTATGTGATAAGTATGAGACTGCACACATTTGTGAAATGAATATAAATAAAAATGAAGCTGACAGGTTAATCCGTTCATGGAGACAGGTTTTATTGGCCGACTCTTATAATGCCCTTATATATTTGGCTATATTTCTGATGTTAATATTGATATTAATTTTTTGGCAGTTTCCTCATTTCTAAGAGCAATAGTTGAAACTGGCAACGTCTAAGATAGACATCTTTCCATTTTTAGATGTTGAAAAGCTGTAGCAATTGAATTTTGGTGGTTTAAGTTATGATTTATCTTCATTAAAATAAAAAAGACATCCAAAATTTACATTTGTTCCATTAATGTAATGGAAAAGCTTAGTTTTTAAGCAACCATGAGAGAAAGTTAAGAAGATTCATCTATCTCCTCTCCTGATTTTCAATTAAAACACATCTTCAAGGCAGCATGTTTAGGATTGCAACCTAAATGCTTTAATTATATAAAACAGAATAAAGAAATTATTTTAGTATCTCCACGAGAACCAGCTCCACAATCATATAATATCATCTAGCTTTGAAAGCCACATCATTTGTTTTCAGGCTCTGCTATGATTTATATGAGGTTCTGCTCAGAGGTGAGCAGAACAACATGTAATTTTTCACATCTTCTTTCTGCTTCATAATGTAGAGTTGGCAATTAAGCAATAAGAATTGCTACTTGTCTAGAATCCTTAACTGCTATCTTGAATTCCAGTAATTTAGATGCCAAGGATAGGGTTGTGTGTACATTATTCTTTTCTAGCTTTCTTAAATAATTGTCCAAATTCATTCCAAATAAGGTTGGGGAGAATTGTCCACAGATCCAGCCCTATTAACAAACAAAATGAAGTTGACGTCAAGAATCTACTATCGTGGATAGTGAATAGAAGGATCCTATTCCATGTCTTTAAGTAAAATACAGCATTTCATCTGATCAGCTTCTATGCATGTATTTGAAGTGAGATGGGCATTGGCCTACACTCAAGGCAGCAAAATATTTAAGGCTAGGCCAGTATATACAATTAAGGTCACTCTTCCCTAAACTAGTTAAAGTTAAATGCATTTGAGCAGAATTCCTAGCAATGCTGAAGCTTACTGGAAATTAAGGGAACTGAAATCTGCAAATATTGGAAAGTGCCTAGATTGGAGCAGCTAGTAAAAGTCATTCCTGCTCAAGCATGACAAATTTTAATCAGCCTTTTCTTTTAGCATTACCTGTAGCAGTAATAAAGTAAATGCTTATTTTAAATTCTCTATAAGAAGCTAAGCTTTGTTGGACCTGAGTCAATCCCTTTTGGAAGCTGAATAATATGGTAGCCACAGATACATGCCTCTGAATTTTTTTTCCTGAATAGTAGTGATTTCTTATTCAGATGAGCAACACCCTTCAATAAAGTCTCCCTACATTCATAATCAGGAGAGAAGGCATGTTGCACTATGACCATGTATATTTAAAATGAACATTAGGAATGCGTGATTTTAGAGACTGAATTAAATAATTTTTAAGGTCTTCTTATTTCTATGAATTTGAACTCCAAACGAAACGTATATAAGAAGATTTTGGGGGAAAGTAGCCAAATTGTTTAGCTTCAACAAAAGGTAATAATGAATAACTTCTGTTGAAAGTAAAGGGATAAATTAGCTTGAATTTCAGGATAAGTAATTTTACCTAGATCAGATGTAATAAGTGTTCTGTAAATATTTTTTCTACCTACCTAACGTAAGTAGATTACAAATTACCACATTAAACAAATGCAATCAATGTCTGAGATCTTCAAAATTGTAAAGACTAGAAATGTTTCTTGACCATTAATTGTCAATAAGATGGCCTGTAGAAGAAAGGCATTTTATCAAACCACCAAAAAGCATTTAAGAGTGAAAAATATCATGCTTAGTTATCCTCATAATTTTTTTATTGGTTAATTTTGAAAAAGAGACTTTCCTATTGATCTCTGAGAGATAAATCCTAAAGCAATAGCCACATGAGGTCACTGTTGTTCATATATGAATTACAAGTTTAAAGTCACTGTGTAGCTAAGCTGACTTGTCCCATCATATCATCAACACAGAAGACAAATATATCATGAAGGAATAGTGTTTATATCAACTTTAATTTTTAACAGTTGTTAAAATAAAAACCAATATAATGTAAAACAAATGTTCATGCAACACTAACTATATTCAAATATTCCTATATTGTTTAAGTAAACATGATTCAATTATAATATTCTGCCCAGAAAATTAACTCTGAATTTCAATAATTTATACAAATTCCTGCTTCCACCTCATCCAACTCGTAATTTATATTAAGGCACTGAATGTCTGCAAATTGCTGTCATAATATTTTCAGCCTCACAGAAGACTATTGATGTTTGCTTGTTTGTTTGAGAAATGATGCTTTTCATCAATGTAACCACTGGAACCCAACATTCATATTTAATTCTCATAACAGTCATGTTACCCAAGCATTAGTTCCCTAGAAGAGAAGATGACAGCATGGTAAAGGTTTATTTTTAAAAATTTTAAGCCCACATAGTAAATTTATGAGGAATCAATGCTTCCACGTCACATTTGTTTTATCCAAATCAGCCTTTATCTGTACCCAAACATTTCTATTATGAATAAAAGCAAAATGATATCATTCAGATACCTAATTACAAGACAATTTCTTATTTCCTAAAAAGTGTATTGCTAATGAGAACTGACAGAAACTAGCAAAAATATGAATTACATCAAATGCTTTTTAAGACACACAGCTTTAATTTCTTTTTGGTTAATGGTTATTTATATGATACAACACTCAGAGTTGCACTGTTTGAGTTGGACAGCCTTATACATGCTTGAAATACATGCTTGCATACATAGAGATTGCTGATTGTCATACAGAACTAGCTTAGGATACGTTATATTGAAGACAGCCCTGTTCAAGATGTGAAGTAGTTCCAAATCTTTCATTATTAAAAGTGGAAGATGGTAATCTTAGTAATCTCTTGTATCTTCTGAAGGCCCTTTTGCATATAGAAAACTGTAAGTTTGAATCTCTCTATATACAGGTAGTCCTCGACTTATAACATTTAGTGACCAATGTTACAACAACACTGCAAAAAGTGACTTATGACAATTTTACAACTTTTGCAACTTATGGGATCAAGATTCAGATGCTTGGAAGTGGGTTCAAATTTATGACAGTTGCAGTATTCTGGGGTCATGTGATCACCTTTTATGACTTTCTGACAAGCAAAGTCAATGGGGAAGCCAGATTCACTTAACAACCATATTACTAATTTAACAATTGCAGATTCATTTAACAACTGTAGCAAGAAATGTTGTAAAACGGGGCAAAACTCGCTTCACAAATGCCTCACATAACAACATAAATTTTGTGCTCAATTGTGGTAATAAATCGAAGACTACCTGTATACTAAGGGCAAATAGGGAGGGTTGCACTCAAAAGTCATAGCCACCCTGAATGATTCACACATTTTCCTCCTTAGTCCCCAAACTTTTGCCTTAACAAAAGTAATCTGGACAGGATTGTTTGGGTAAAAAGATAATTCTTTGTGCAATCAGGAAAAAAACAACACAATAAAACCTATGCCCTCCTGCCTCAAGATGGAAAAATGGGTGCAAATACCAGGTATATGTTTGCCCTTTCCTTATTCCATTAGCTCTCAAGTGAGAAAACCTTTCAGGTTAATACACATCTTCTCAGCCCCACCTTCATATTAATTCTAAGGACCAGAGTATTCTGTGGATAAGCCACACAGCCAGCCATATGTTTCTACTGTAGGTAAAAAACTACTATGGGATTGGTGAACTTTTTTTGGTAAGAACTTAATAAGAAAATCATAACTACTCAAAAAGGTGAACTAAGGGACTAATGCACAATATAGCAATTAGCAAGTTTTGATACAGCATACTAATTTATAAATTCTGCGGCTTGTCTTAAATTTCAATATAATTTTATACAATATATGCATAGACTTACCATTTAGCATGCAGCTGGAGGGAAGAGAGAGAGGTTGAGGAAGAGGTTGCATTTTGTCTCTGGTCATCTGTTCCTGGGTTGTTGTTGTTTTTTCCATATTTGAACCCACATTTGAACCAACCATTCCTGGTTTAATCTATTCTAAGTTAATGCTTCAAGAGTTCCTGCCTAAATTTGTTATCTGTGTTTCATAAGTAAGTTAGACCTTTGTTCATTAACAGTTTGTTATCAGAGAGCTATACAAGAGTTGTAAACAATATGTGAAGAGAGATGAGGAAAGCTAGAATGTAGGACTGCCTGATGCTGCAGTAAAATGGATGATAAATTATCTTTTTGAAGATGATCTACTGACAGGCTGAAAGCCTGCATAGGATCAATTCCCCTTTGATCCATGCTCCCATGAATGGACAACATGATACCACTTCAGGAGTTTCTTTTCTCTCAACTTGGTGGGCAGGAAATCAAGAACTACACCTAGATTTCGCATGATGTGATTTGCTTATAATTGCTCATC
>JANHFT010005176.1:111484-126081 GCA_032467955.1 Pseudoxenodon macrops | reverse complement strand
TGTGGCTCCCAGTGTTTTCTTTTCTGTGGGAAACAGGTCCAAATGGCTCTTTGAGTGTTTAAGGTTGCAGACCCCTGAGTTAATGTATAGTGTAAAAATTAAAAAAATAAAACCTCTTCAAATATAATTTTATTTTGCAATTTTATCCTACCTAACAAACCTTTCATTCTTTTCCACTCTAGAAATGTTCCTCCCTCCCCCCTTCCATTTTCTATTTCAATTCTGTTAATCTAATATAAAATATAAACAAAATAATATTAACATTAACCACTTAATATAAATAGAAGTTGCTTAAAGATGCCATCTATTGTCTTTTCTTTTGGTAGAAATTTTACATTTCTTCCATTTTTATGTGCCTTTAGACTTGTCTGTAGTCAACGTTTCATTTTACAACAAATCTTGTATATTAATCCCATTTTCACTGTTTTGGAATAAAACTATGCATTACCGACATCCTTGGCATAGGTTTTTATACAAACTGCTATTTCCCTAGTACAGTATATTTTCACTCTTAATTTTTAGCTATAAAATCCCAACATTTTGACTGAAGTAATATATATATTGGTCTGATTATGATAAAAGGAGATTCATTATAATGTATCTAATAAGTATTAAACATCTATCTACTCTTTTAATGAAATAATGTAGAGGGTTGTGATTTTCCTAATGTTATTGGACTTTCATCATACCTGATTATTGGTGCCTACCCCCAAAATTAAGTGAACAGAACAACAAACTGTATATCATAATGGGCTACTAAGAAATTTATGTGTTAGTGACTCTGGAGGGGATTAAATATTTCTACCATTTAGTTATCATAGAATAGTAAATGGCATATGTTAATAATATATTACAGATTTTTTGCAAATTTTTCTAGAACAATAAGTAATTTTTTTGTTTGTAATCCTTATAAAGAGATCTTCCTTTTCCTTGGATTTCTGTGTTCATGGCTAATTCTGTGGAAAGTTCCATTTAATACATCCTAACATTTAGTTAAAGTCTGACATAAGGCACTTGTAAATCAGTTTTACTGCAACGAGTTACATTTTTCCACTAGGAACTGTTATTTAGTTAAATGGTTTTAAGACATCAGACTATTATATGACAGATGATTTTGTCACTATGCAAAATATGAACCCTCTAATCAACTTGTTATAGCATTTCACAAATGTATATGACAGTAAAGTAAGTAAACTGTCATTTGGGCAATCAATCCTTGAAATCCTTCAGGACCAGGAAAAGGGTGTTTGACACAGTCTTTGAAGCAGCAATAGGGTTTACAGTCATACATGAATGCATTACTGAACAGTGATGCAGTAGAAGATATGTAAACAGAGTTGCTAAAGATAAAAATGTTACATTCATTTTCACATGACATTTCATTTTCCCTCAAAGCACAGTTTTTCTTAACATTTCATATATCAGTTAAATCCAGAATGTCTTTCTCATAAATGCATCATGGGAAGGTTCTTAGAAAAAGCTTTTTTCCAATTGCCCAATATCATCTTCATATGTTTTCATTTGAGAATGGGCAAAATCGGAATTTCATTTTTTTTAATGTGTTCCAGTGTGTTCATAGAGAAAAGTGACAATAAAGATTTTTTATGTTGCCCTGTCCTGTCCTATATCCTATCCTATCCTATTCCAGGAATTTCCCTAGGACTCAGAAGCAGCTTTTCAGCCAAACAGAAACCTTCAAGGTAAAAGAGATATTTGCAAGATGGTCTCTCCTTACAGATAGGATGCTTTAAGTAATACATCATCAGAATATTAAAATCCATACAAAATCCAATACAAGATCAAATTTCTGAATTATGGTTGTAACTGCTGTAGTCTATTACTGACCAGATGTACAAATTTATAGACGTGATGCTAGTCAAAGACAACATGTTTTTGTTTGTTTACTTATAAAATTTATTTGCCATCTATCTCATTGACATGTTCTTAATTATTTATTTATAAAATTTATTTCCTCTTTTGTTATTCAATGATTATTTACATTACAATACAAAACTGTCACTCTCCTTTCATAAAAAGAAAAGCTGTATGAAGAAAATGCTAGAGATGATCATACCTAATACTATTATTGCCTGAAATATGTTCACTTTGAATTGATAGGGCCTCTTTGAAAAACATAAGGTTGCAACGAATGTATGGATGGAAAAAGTCTGAGAAATGAGAACAAGGGAGGTCGTAGATCACAATAAGCTATCCTCTTGTTAAGCTGTTTTAAATCTGAGCTTGAAATATTTATTATATTTATACATTAATACTATAAAGTTATTGTCAGACAAAAGTGTTTTTTAATGCGCAAAATCCATTTAGATTTGGTGTTTTCTTTACATTTATTTAATTGCTATAAAATGAAATTCCATTTTCTAAAAGCTGGTTTTATGTATCTTCACTCATATGCAAGCATCCTAGAAATTTTAAGTTAAAGCTTATCTTTAATGTCAATGCTTTGTAATCACATATAGAATCTTTGATTATACCTCAATCCCTAAATATCCACCCATAGAACCTGCTGTGGAATGCATCAGTACAGTTATTAAAGACAGCACGAAAGACAGGTTATTTTGAACATTTTGACACATGAAAGGATAATTATGCCTCAGTTACTTTATGATCATCTCAGCAGATGCCAACATCTCCCTCACTCTGAAGGTTAAGCAGGATTGGGTCGGCTTAATGCTTAGAGAGATGGCATGGACTTCCACATTAGAAGGGGAGGGAGTCAAGTGATACAATGTGCACTTTTATATGCTAATGCAAATCATGCCCCTTAAATATTTGTGTGTGATGTTATAATGCAAATAAGAAATGGCAGGTCTTGCAAAACGTGCATTGTGATGTCAGAGCTGATCTTAATAAATACAGTTACCGTAATTCATCTTGGGTCTTTGCCTCCTCATAAATGAACACCACGCCATCTAGTGGTTATAAGGAGTTTTGCAGCCCAGATCTGGTAGCTCTAACTTTATTTGCTACCTTTCTAATTACAGCTAGTCCTTGAGATATGACTGGCCACTTAACAGCAATTCAAAGTTACGACAGACATGTTGAAAGCTACCTAGGAATCTTTTTCAAACTTACCACTGTAAGACCCTTCTGGCCATTTGCTCTTATAACTGCCCATAGGGATGCTGCAACACCCCCACGTCTCTCTCCACCATCCTGCCTCAAACAGGACCCCATGCCGCTTGTGCCTGCTCCCCATGCCTCCTGGAAGCAGCCACCATTTTCAGCGCTCTGACAATTACTCCTGGAAATAGCTGCTACTTTTGGAGCTTTCTGCCCCAATCACTTGGCTGTCAGGAGATTGTAAACCTCTCCTAGGCTTTGGGGAAACCAGCTGTCTGCATACAAAGGTGACAGCTTCAGGACAAACTTCCCCAAAACTTTCTTTTTCTGAACCCCCTCCCTCCGTCCGAAACTGACATTTCTTCAATAAAGAAAGCAAAAAAGATGGTAGGAACAGACTTCTTGATCTTCCTCTCCCAATTAACTGAAACTAAACTCTCTGCCTCTAACTCTCTAATCTCAGTTTCTTTTAATCACTTAATTTGCTAAATTTACTTCAGGCCTGGAAAGAAGATGACAAAATCTATAAGTTATTTACCTTGATGAGTCACTGCCAGAACTAAGATAGAGGAAAGAAAGCAAGCAAGGAAAGAAAATCTTTCTGTGGCTTGTTTGTCTTGAGGATCTGAAGAAAAAGTTCAGATCCAAAGAAAAAGTGGCAGAATCAACATGCATCAAATGGCTACAGCAAAAGCTGGGTCCTAAAGGCAGCAAAAAGCTTGGAAACCTCTGGAAGTTTCTCCTGAAGCAGTTGCTTTGCATGGAGGTGGCCGACTTCCTCAGACCTAGCAAGAGCCAGGAGAGATATGCAGTTTCCCAATGACTATATGATTGGGGCAGAGGCCCCGCCCACAAGCATGGCTTCATCAGTCAAGCATGGAGGCTTGTTTGAAAGCTTCTCTGGCATTGAAATGCAATGCTAGGCCCTAATTTGCAAAGTTTTTTCCTGCCTCCCTTATGGACCAGCTGGTAGGCCTGCCTCTCAGGGCCTTCCCCTCCCACGAGGTACCCCATGCTGACTTAATGACCTGTGCATTTAACAGAGGCATCAGGGAGAGCAAGAGATGGGGGTCATTAAGCAGGGATCTCTCATAATACCGGTAGTTGTCACCACTTGTGATTGTAATGGGCAAGCTCCATTAAGGTAATAGGTTGAGGACTCCCTTTATTCTTGTTTTTAAAACAGAACCAGAATTTAAACTGCCTCAATACCATCACCATTTTCTTTTATTTGTTAACAAACTTAACATTTTTTCTAGTTAATATTACAGATTAATATTTTGACGGAAAATGCTAAATAGAATAGATGGTTGGAAAAATGCAACTTTTTAATGTTATTCGTCATCTGCTTCACACAATACACCGTCAATATTTATTTAGAAAATTTATGTAGCCACTTACTCGCTCACTGCAACTCTAAGCGGCTTACAAACAATAAAAACACAGTATAGAAAGAAATATTGTAGTTATTCTATGGATTCACTTTTCACAAAGAAATCAAATAACTTACTCAGTTGTATATTAGTGCATTCAGTATAAAGTCAGTTGCACGTGAACTATACCTTGTAATCCAATCAGAATCAGAGGTGGAACAATAATTGTACAGTGTTTGAAGCAATGTTGTTTACCTTATGTTGTGTCTCTTATGTTAATAACAATCTAGCTATTGATGATCAGGGCCATCATTTCATGTTATACAGTGAGACAGTCACTCCAGCTGTAATATACCCAGAAGCAAAGAGTGGTTTTAAAAGTGCTGCAATTTTTTAAAGAGCAATACAGAGAAAACAATATATAAAAACAAATTAAAAAGAAAACAGTAATATCCAACAAATTAAACAGGCAAATAAACAAGGAAAAAAATAAACAGGGAGGAAAAACTCTAAAAGAATCTAATATACAAAAAATATAAATCACCTAAATGTCACAAATTTATACCATCATTTTTAAATGTATCAAATTGTGTTTTAAAAGTACATTTTCTTATCACGTATCATGGAACCTACACCAAGGGAAACAGACTGTATTATTTTTTGAAGATAGCTTTTTCAAAAACTGGATAAATATCTCATTTCCTGAATCTAGTCTTGGATATTTGGGTAATAGTACTATTTCAATTTCTCATTAAAATTCTTTTGATTCTTCATCATGCCCAATGTAACTAATAGTTCTTAAAATGGTCAGATTTCACAATTTTGGAACATAATTAAAAATTACATTGACATATTTAATTTGAAAACATTTAGTATATATGAAACATCTACTTGTATATGTTACAAAAAGAAATTAATAACATTATACGTTTTAATGTACGTCTTATATTATCAACACACACAAACACTTACCAGTATGTTGATACATTTTTCAGAAGTCTAATAGAGTTAGAATAAAAAAAATTGATGCATGAATTTAAAATTCAAATCCAAAGAAGCAAAGTTTTTAAATGTTCATTCATGTTCAATTATTGGGTATTGAAAGTCTTTCGTAATCTTTCATAAATCAAAAATATCAGTAATTTCAACTTTAAAAGTATTTGCAAGATCTCACATAATTTCAAACAGTTGTAATTTCAGAACTAGATTCAATTTAAAAAAATGATAGCATCTCAAGTTAATGCGTATGGTGCATATTAAAAAATCAAAACACACTTGTTAATTATATTGCTATTAATTTGCATTAAGCAAAGAAAGTTGAATTAATTATTGAAAAATTGTAAAACAATCATTACAAAATAATTGAATTAATGTGTCTATTTTAGTATTTGCCCATTCTTTCCAAAGACTATCTTATCACCTATTTTTAAAGCAGAGTTTTTCCATAAAATTAAATATTCATGAGACCCAGCATCAAAATCCAATCTACATCCCTTAGGGCCTAAACATGTTTAGCTGCATGTAAGACAGGAAATGAAAAAAAGTTTTTCTTTGGTTTATATTGATCTGAGTAATTGCCAAGATCTAAACAGGGATACATAATAACTCTTGAATAGAATCCATAGAGATTGATATTCAGTTAAATTCTCATTCCACATAAATATAGGCAATCAAATAAATGCCCAATGATATTTTAAAAAGTCTGGCAAATTAAAATATCCTTCTTCGGGACAATAGTACCAATTTAGCCAATAAAATTTTTGGTAGCCTGTCTTGTCATATAAATTTATTTAGATAAATATGATTTTTTTTTAGAAAAACCTATTTTGAATTAACACCAGGATGCCTCTTAAAATTGATATTGAGTAGTATTAATTTTATTAATATTGATTTTACTCACCAATTAAGTAGAATTTTAATTCACCAACTATAGGTGGTTTTCGGTTAACGGCAGTAACTAGGAATAGAATTTCTGTCACTAAGCAATGTGGTCAGAAAGAGCAATGTCACATGACTACATTGCTTAATGATGACAATTCCAGCACTCTCGACTGCCATTATTAAGCAAGAATTGAAAGTTGTTAAATAAATCCCTGGACAGCAAATAATTAAGGCATGGTGAGCGCAGCAGAGCCAGGGATGGCTACTGCCTGGCAGGGGATACATGCCTTATGATACATGGTACAAGTGTAGAGGGACTTGGATAGGCTGGTGCTGGGTAGGGAACAGTGAGTGATTTCCTGTATCACAAGACAAAGTATCACACCTGTATCACACACAAAGGAGTGGCTTTCAACCTTCCCTGCCAGTTTCCCCATTGCTTTTGCTTGTGGAAATCTAACAAGATCCCAAATAGTGATCGTGTGACTGTGGTATGCTGCAACCATCATACGTGCAAGCTGGTTATCAGGCATCCATATTGTGATCACATGAGCACAGAGATGCTATGACAACTAGAACTTCAAGGACTAGTCCTACGTGCCATTTTAACTTTGAGCAGGCACTGAACGAATGTCAATAAACAAGGGCTAGTTGTAATATCCATAGAAATCTTATCTATGACATTTGACATATTCAATTTCTACATATTTAGAAGTATTTTGGTATCTTTAATCCTAAACATTTAATGTATTTGTACATGCAACAAATAGTTACATGTACAATTTAACATATAGTATGTTATATTGATCTACTGATCAGAAAGTAAAATGATTTTTTTCATCCAATTAATCTTATATACCTAACCAATTGAACTAATCCATACTAGGATAGACAATAACATAGAATAATGATCCAGACTTGGCATATAAAAATAATTGATATTGTGAACCCATCATTGTAGTATCAAAAGCAAAAGGTGATGGTAACATGTTAGTAGAAGAGGTAACTGTAAGTGCTGTGTAGGTGTTTTGCAGCTTTGTTTTTTGCCCCCGAAACCAACTTATGCCTTCAGAGATAGGATCTTTTGATCTGTTGCTGAAAGATTCAACTAGCATTTTGATCAAGTAAGGTATTTCTATTTCGCAGTAGATGGGCTACAGAAACGGGACAAAAATGTCAATAAGCGCCAATTGAAACTGGCAAATTTCATGCTTTTGTTTTGAAATGTCACGAGAATTTTGACTGGGTGATTCATTTATTTACTGCATAGTTCGAAAACAAAAGATAACACTGAAATCCAAACTACATGAAAAGACCACATAACTTCATAAACCAATGTATGTGTCAGAATCAATTATAGTCAGTACATAGATCAGACTCAACATCCTCTAAGGGTGATGGTAATGACACAGATTTTCAAAGAGATTTCTTCAAGCTGATCTCTTAATAAACAATGTGGTCTATGGAGCTAGCTAAGAATCTGCTACGTACTACTGAAATAAATTAGTTCTGTGTGCCAGTCTTGGTGTAGAAGAAAACTCAATCAAATATTCAGTTCAAGTTCTAATGCCCCCGTGTCCCATCCAGGCTGCATCTAAACCCTACTTTCAGTATCCATACCATCACTTGACAATAACCAGTTTAGATACTTTTCCAATATGTTTTTCCAAGACTTCTGAATTACATCATCAATTGTTTGACACCCACACTATGCAGTTTGGGATATATATATAGAGAAAATGCAATATTTAAAAAAAAGATCTAGAGTAGTTTTCTTTTCCAGGTTGTGGAAACTTGATGAGAATCCCAGAACAGTCAAGAGCAAAGTTCTAATGATAGAAAACTGACTTCATTTAAGTTTCCTTAATCTCTCATGAATCTCACCCAATTCTTGCAGATTTAAAATTCCACAGAATATAAATTTAAAAATGCTATTCTACAGAACACTATACTATCAATTTTGTACTTAAGTGTCTTCTAGTCCCTTTTTACTCCTGGAAATTGCCTAGACAAGTCCTTGCAGTTTTCTTAGTTTGTTCTTCCATTCTTCCTAGGGCTGAGAAAGAGCAACTGGTCCTCAATTACCCAAATAGCCTTGTGTCTGCAGCAGAACTAGAACTCAGAGTCTCCTGGTTTCTAGCCTCATACCTTAGCCATTTCCCCATGGCAGGCAATGCATATCACTTTAAATGAATAAGATACATATGTCTTACCAAAGCATTTTTCTCCTTTTAGCTTCTGTTCTTGAATATACTGAAAAAGCTGTAGTATCTGCTGACACCCATCAGATGGATATTGACTCATTCTAGTCACAACGGGTAAGTAACAGTGTTTTAATTATCTTTTAAAATACAGTAGTGACTTGTAATACTTGGAGAAAGCTGAGAAAATGATCAGACAAAACCAGTAGAAGTTCTTTCTTTCTTCCCTTCAGCTCAACTTCTAATGCTTGTACTATAAATGCTACCTGATGACTGTTAAGATGCTTAAGATGCTTAAATACCCAACTACAAAATTTCCCATGAAAAGGATTGCAGTAAACCAAATGAAGTTGATAGCCACAGCATCCATCATGAAAGTATATTTTCTCTTCCTTTACCATTGTTGTTTCTGTAGTTGAAATAAAATGAATTACAATAAAATTAATCTATCTTCCCATTTCAAGGTGTGAGTCAGATAGGGCATGTGGGGGACACACAAGTGGAGGTGTGTATCTGTGTATCTAGTCTAGGAAGGCTTGATGGCGGTTCCTTTCTCTCCCCCTTCCATTCTCAGCAAGCAAGCGACTGCTGGACTGAGGGAGGGAGGGATTGTGAGAGTGGCTGGGAAACTGTCCCAGAACATTAAAAATGAGAATCACTAGATCACAATAGCCACTATGTACTTCTCTCCCTCCCTCCCTTGAATCCCTGCTAGCACAACCTTTCCCAATTTCATTCACTTGGGAGTCATTTTGGAGATATTTTGCAAATTCTCCCATTTGAGGTACCTTGGTTCAAAAATTGTTCAGTGATGCCCTGTTTCACCCAGTTAAAGATTATAGAGCGTTTCAGTAGTATATTGACTCAAGTCTTAAAGAAAACTTGAATGTAACTCTTTTAAACCCAGGTGTTCTTTTCTCTCTTTCACGGGCCGAGGTGGCCGCTAATCAAGAAGGGAGCCTGATTCGTTGACGGGCACGCCTGCCTGCTTTCCTTTACCTGAGCTTGCCTGTGCAACAAATGCCCAGCAGCCGGCAGTAGAGAGCGCCGCGCCGCTCGCCTGAACCGGCGTCCACTTCCAGAGACACAGCCCCCGCCGCTTCCTTAGTTGGGGAGGAAGGTAGCAGAAGCGAAGCCAGCCAAGCTCCCTGACGCACCCCTGGGAGAGCAGGCAGGTGGCGGCGCCCGGGGACCCTTCCCTCCGCCAACCGAGGCCGCCCTTCATTTCCCTCTGACGGCTGCAGCTATTGCCAAAACAGCCGCTGTCCGGGGGCGAACTCCCTCTTTATCTCCCTCTCTCCCGCCCGTGGTCCTTGTGTGCAACCCCGCTCAAAAAGCACCGCTACAGCTCTTCTCAACTTCACGGTTTGCGCCGCGACGCAGGCGGGGGTGGACGCGACGCCGAGGTGCCATTTCAGAAAGAAAGCCAAAAAAAATAATAATAAAAGGGGGGGGGGAGAAGAGCGAGGCGAGAGGCTGGGTGTGCGCGTGAGAAGGAAGATGTTCCCGAAGTCTAGGGCAGAACTAAGGTCATAAGGGGATCCGGGAGGTCTCCCTCCTTATCCTCCCACCCAGCCTTTCCTTTCAGCCTCCCTCCTCGCCGCCCCGCGTGCTTCAAACTGGGCTGAGCAGGGAGAGGCGGCGGCGGCGGCGGCGGCGGCTGCCGTTGCCTTGCAAACATTGAGAGACAGCGCCTGTCATGCTTCTGAGCAACAGCCAGCTCCCTTCTCCTCCTCCTCCTCCTCCTCCTCCTTCTGTTGCTGTGCTGCATTGGGAATAGCCGCGTTGCCATTGAACGGCGGGACCGAGGCAAAGAGGAGCCCCGACCGAGCGCTGACAAGAGGCTTGGGCTTGCTGTTGTCTTGAGGCGAAACAAAACAAGGAGGGAGGGAGGGAGGGGGGTTACTGGTTAAGCGGGGCGTGAGAAAAGAGCCGACGCGGGAGAGAGAGAGAGAGTGTGTCAGACTACAGAAGGGGCTGAGCTCGCTTGCTTCTCTCCATCCCACCTGCCCGAATGGCTGCATGGATCAAGAGCTGAGCCCGGCTGGCGAACAAACTTGCAAAGGCCGTCGGATGCCTTTGGGAGACGCCGCCGCGCTTGCTGGATGCCGGGACACCATTTCCGCCCGCGTCGCTTTGCACGAGGGGCGGGAGGGCGCCGAAGGCGATTGTTGGCGCGGCGGCTGTTGCTGCTGCTGCTGCTAAGGCGATCCTGATGTCCGCCCCTTCCCGGGACGCAATGGCGGCGGCGGCGGCGGCAGATAGGAGCCCCTTGAATCCTGCCCAGGCTCGCTTAGCCTCTCCCACCATCTGATTGGATACGGCTGGGCTCTGCGTGGGACTGCGGGGCTGCTGCGAGGGCTCGGGGAAACCATGGGTTACTGCAGCGGCAGGTGCACGCTGATCTTTATCTGTGGCATGCAACTGGTAAGTGAGTAAGCTGGCTGCTGCTTTGGCTTCCTTTTAATTGTCTCTCCCGATCCCCTCCCTCCGATCCGAAGACTCCCTTGCGAAAGAAAGTGCAAAAAGAAGGGTGGGGGCTCAAGGGTGATAGTGCTAATGCGAGGAAAGCAGAAATTAGAAAGATAACCTGAAGTGTGGCAATGTTGCAGGTACTTGCCAAATGGATTTCACCTGAGGACGGGGGTAGATTTTTGTTTCAGATTCCGGTTCTGTGCTCTTAACTCCTTGAACGGAGCGGCCCGTTTTCCGAGTGTGGGATGCATTGTTGTGGTGTTAAAAAGTGAGACCTCTTTTCCACTTGAAGGCCCGCCAACTCAAGAGAGATCTGGGATCTTTCTAGAGCTGAATGATTTTTGAAAGGGAATTGGACTTCGGGTAATTTGCCACAGAAAGTGTAGTTTAGGAAGGGCATGAAAAGTTAACTTATCTTCAGGGAGGCTTAAAGAGGAGACTTGGAATTGGTTCTTCTTAATTAAAACGGGCGAACGCTTTGCGATCGTGATTATAAAGTGGTTTCGGATTATCAGGTGAGAGGCTGTGCGTAGGGATTAAGTAGCCTATTGTTTTTAAGTGGGTGGTAAAAGCTCAGATAACTGGACCGTGTAATTTTATTGGGATGATGAAACTGCCTTGGCCATAGATTGAAAAGGAGATAACTAGCAAATCGGTCTCAGTCTCTGACCTTGTGCGTGGGAGATTCCAACTACTGTAGTTTTTGCTGAATACTTTGACTGGTAAATGAAAAGGTGTTTCAGAGATGCAGTTCCAATTAGCCAAACGGTTTGTGAAGGTACCTTGATTGAATGAATTAGGTGGAACAGGTTGTGAAACAGTATCCTACCATCGCAATTCTGTCCTATTTGCATGAAAGTGGATGATTTGAACCTCTGCATAGAGTCTAGTTATAAATGAGTGAGAAAAGCAATTAACCTTGAGAACAGCAACAACTTTTTTAATAGCTGGTAAGATACCATTTAAGGTGCTTTATTTTCTCGGAATGACAGGTGGTTAAAAAGAAAATCTGGGAGTAGAAAATGGCCAATGATAGGTGCCTAGCCTAGGAAGGTGTTTCAGTGAACCTATCAATTCTCAGTTGTGTGTGGTGGTATCTAAATCTTGTTCTTCGGAATAGTATTTGTTTTGCTTATTTACATACAATTTCTTAGGGGGGAAATGCTGTCTTAAAAGTATCAATATTGGCTTTTAGATTAAACTGTTTAAAAAACCTGGAACATTTATCAGTAACATGTTGGCTATCAAATCTTTATTTTCTTCTTTTGTTTCATGTAACCAAAAAAGTCAGTGTTCAGGACTTGTCCTATGGAATCAAATAGAAGGATGAGTTAGTTCATTGTAACCAGATGTTTCTGGGGAAAGAAGAGAATGCTATCAAAATGCTCTATTTCCTTCTTTGTCCTAGACATCCAATGTTAGTGGGTTTGGTTTCCTTGTCTTTTTGGATCAACATAAAAGGACCTATGCACACATACAATTAATTAATTTAAAATGTGCCAAAGTTTATTTGAGCTGAAGTGGGGCATGACATAAAGTTGTACAGTTTCCTTGTTTCAAAGTTTATGAAATAGAATATAAGGCCAATTGTAAAACTTAATCCTTGAGTTCATGACATTAGTTTAGCTCTCTTGACTCCGCCTAAGCAAACCTTAATGTCATATAGCACTGATCTATTAAAAGAGAGAGAGGAGAAAACTGACCGTTTGATAGTTCAATTGCTTTATATCCTTGGACAACTACCATGTTACATATATTCCAAAATATTGAATACTGTTGAGAAATGTTTTCTTCCTTATTGGATCACTTTTCATTGTTTGCTCATGAATCATTTCACTGTGACTGATCTGTGCAAGACACTGATGCATGTGAGTGTGTATTGTATTACGATATTTATTATTTTTTGTTAATGATCCTGGAAAGGTTAAGAGAAATTTAAGACTCTTATAGACTTTACTTTTTTTCAGCATGCCCTAAGAAATTAAGAATGTGTATAGGACAGGAATCTTCAGAAACAGACATACGTTGATTCAGAGACATACATTAATTTATCAGGCAGTTTTAACTAATTGTGTTTTTCTGGTGAGTTTTTGTGTAGTTGCTAAGTGCATTTCAGAATTTCTGCACTGAGAAAGGCCACCTTCACAGAAAGAGTTAAACATAATATTTACCATATCCCTGTTTGTGGATTGTACAAGGCAATCTATAAATACTCTACTTTTAAACCAAATATTTATGAAGCAATAATTATATTGTAGTTGTATGGGTGGAGATCAAGAAATTACAATCTTCCACTTACATGTTTTTCCACTGCATCTTCTGCCTTCTTTTTTCTTGCTGTTAAAAATTCATTAAGGGGAAAAGAAGAGCTGCAAATTGACACTTGATTGATAGTGCTGGTATGAAATCAGCATACCTAGGGGTAGCAAGGGAGCTGGACCAGGTCATCTCTGCATTCCTTCCACTAACACTGCTTGCTATGTATTCAGTTCATGATCAGTTGCTGAGAAACCCACCCCTGACAAGACAGATTATAAAATAAAACATAAGAAATAAAAATAGTTAAAGACAAAGAAGGATTTGGAATATAAAGGGGTTCAAACATTTTCAAGTTTGCATGCAAACAGTTTATCACGATTGCACTTTTTAAAAATGTACTTCTTAGTATCATTGATTGCTCATAGTTGTATAATTGATCAAAATTTTACATTTTTATTTTTTACATTTTTTAAAGATAACAACTAATACAAACTTAAAAATTAAAATTAAAATGTTCGGAAAATAAAAATAGAAAAGGAAAAATAAAAATGGAAAATAAATAATAAACAATTTTAGTAATTAATCAATGATTAAAATACAACAAATGATGTCTTCTTCCTATATCATCTTTTTTATCTGTGAACAAATCCTTGAAACCACCTTCTTCAGTCCTGATCAGCAAAAGTCCATTAAGGTTTACTAGAGATACCATATCTATTTTAACCTTGATCAAATAAACCAACTTCATCATTCTTCCCTTTACTATTAACAAACTTGATCTCTTACTGTTCAAATAATAGACTAGACTTTGATTTCTTTTCATTTTTATCTTTGTCCCTTATCACAACATTCTTCAAAGCGATAACAAGTCTCTTTTGTAAATCTGATAAAATTATCTATCCACCATCATGGTTTGTTATTTGTATATCCCTTTTAATTATTAAGACATCAGTTGGTTTCATTTAATATATTCAATATAGCATCTTTTCCTGTGTAATTCTTGTAACCTGTCATTTTTAAATCCACTTTCAGAAGAGTCTCAGTCTTGTCATACTCTCTCTATAGAGTTAATTTTTAAAGTTAACTTCTGAGGTCATTGTTCAAATGTATCTTTCAATATGTCTAATTTTATAATATTTAACTCCTTTTTTATTGGTCACATTTAGTCAAATTAGTGACATTTCAGTATTCTTCTCTTTTAATTGTAATCTTTAAGTCCTTCTAGTTCTCCTGATTTACAACCATTCATTTAAAGAACATTAAAAGTAATGATGGTGCTTAAAAAAGTGACTTATGACTGGTCCTCGCATTTACAACTGTTGTAGTG
>JANHFT010005176.1:101226-111384 GCA_032467955.1 Pseudoxenodon macrops | reverse complement strand
TCTCTTTTAATTGTAATCTTTAAGTCCTTCTAGTTCTCCTGATTTACAACCCTTCATTTAAAGAACATTAAAAGTAATGGTGGTGCTTAAAAAAGTGACTTATGACTGGTCCTCGCATTTACGACTGTTGTAGTGTCCATGTGGTCACATGGTCAGAATTTGGTAACTGGCATGTATGTACGATGGTTGCACCATCTTGATGTCATGTGATCTGCATTTCTGATTTCACCAGAGCTTCCAACAAGCAACGTCAATGGGGAGGGGGGGGGACAGACAGATTTGCTTAGTGACTGCAGGAGTTGCTTAACAACCATGGTGGTTCACTTATAACCCCAGCAAAAAAGGTGGTAAAATTAGGCACAGTTCACTTAAACAATGGAAGTTTTGGTCCCATTTGTGGTTGTAAGTTAGTATCCAACCTTCAAAGTTTCATCATGTTTTTTAGAAAATACAAAACAACAATATTTTCCTATGCGAAGGATTCCTATAGTTAATTGCCAAATGTTATTTCAAATCCATCTGGACTCTCACTCCATTTGTAACTTTCCAAAATTACCCTTTTGCTGTTCATTCCCCCCCCCCAATTTTTTTTAGAAAAATCCTTAAGCTTGTATTTAAAACTTCTTTTGCTAAGAGTTGAAGGACACTCATCTGGTGTTGTAAGGCAAATTGATCCAAAGCTTCCTAATAGCTGAAAAGCAGTTAGCAAACAATATCTAGAAGTGATTAGAAAAGGAAGTATGTAAATCCAGTATCTCTTTTGAGGGCACCAAATGTGGGCAAGATGGTTTTGCTTATACTGGCTTTTACTGGTAAGTTGCCCAGAGTCATTTAGTAAAATAAAATAAAGGCATTTTTGGAATACATCAAAAGGCATTTTGGTAGAGTTATATATAAGAAATTGTCAAAAGAAGAAAAAAATGCCTAAGAGCATGCTTCTGTCCATTTTGAGAATTGGGTGTATCAAGAGAAACATAAAAGTTGAGTTTGGTAGAGATTGTACCATAGTAAAATAAAAAGAGATGAGCTCAAGAATAAATAAATAGATATTGAAGGAATAGAAATTAAATTAAAAATTAAGTGACCAGTACAAGAACAGTACACCAAGATGATTTGGCCACATAGATAAATGAGTGGGAATTGTATTGCAAATTGCAAAATCCAAATAGAAAAAGTGAATGGGTTGAAAGGGAGGGCGAAGACTGAGTAAGGTACAGTTGAGGGAGTGAATCAGATTTTCAAAAAAGGGGAGAAGCTAAAGAATAAAAAGCAATGTATGAAATGGTGCATGAGCCTAGTAGAAGCTGAGATGGCTTCTAAGACTAGATAGTTATGGAGAATTATAGTGAATGATGTGGATGTAAACTGGTTTTGGTTAATATCAAGGTCACGTGAAGTGTTATACCACTTTATAATGCCTTGGTAAGGCCACACTTGAAATACTGCATTCAGTTTTGGTCACCATGATGTAAAAAAGATGTTGAGACTCTAGAAAGAGTGCAGAAGAGAGCAACAAAGATGATTAGGGGACTGGAGGTAAAAACATTTGAAGAACGGTTACAGGAACTTGGTATGCCTAGTTTAATGAAAAGAAGGACTAGGGGAGACATGATAGCAGTGTTCCAATATTTCAGAGGTTGCCACAAAGAAGAGGGAGTTAAGCTATTCTCCAAAGCACTTGAGGATAGGGCAAGAAGCAATGGATGGAAACTATTCAAGGAGAGAAGCAACTTAGAACTAAAGAGACATTTCCTGACCGTTAGAACAATTAATCAGTGGAACAACTTGTCTCCAAAAGTTGTGAATGCTTCAACACTGGAAGTTTTTAAGAAGATGTTAGATAACCATTTATGATGCCTAGGCAGGGTGTTGGACTAGAAGACCTCCAAGATCCCTTCTAACTCTGTTTATTCCATTCCATTCCATTCTATTCTATTCTATTCTATTCTATTCTATTAATAGTTGCTTCTCCTTTTCTTATGCCCTTTTCCACCCTTGATTTATTTTTTCTTGGTTCTTTTCTGGGTTCGGTGTATTGTTGCTTATCCTGATAGAGAATAGATTGATAAGGTTATGATGAGCATGTCTTTTTTAAGTAGAGAAACTGCTAGCCACTGAGATCATCTCTCTCCATCATCTCTATCAACTCTCTCCCTCCCTCCCTCTCTCTCATAAATACTGGATTCAGAAACCCTACTGTGTGTGTGTACCTGTTTAGAGTAAGTTTATCCTTATCCCCAAATGTTGTGAACCTACATTGAAATCAGCAATGTTTCTACTTAGTTTTAAGTTTATATTTAGCTTATGTTTCCACCAAGTGTCTATTCATTATTTGCTACCATTTTAGAAGTAGCAGATGGACTCTAGAGGTAGAATTCTATACTGTGTATTACATATATTTGTAAGATTTTCAGATTTCTTCAAGTTTTATATGGCCCTTCAAAAGCCCAGATGTCAAGCTGGGATGTTTATATTGTCCAATTATCAGATCCCAAGGGATAAAATTGATCTTAGAACATCGGTGGATCAATTCATCCAAAAAAGGACAAAAACTATTAAAACATTAGTTTAAAAAAAAACAACAGTGTTGGCAAATGGTCTAAGTCAATATTATACTGATACTACTGGTATTGAAGATAATTGGTATGGTTATGCACCCTGTGCCTACTTATTAATATACATTTTCCACTAACTAATCCAATTAATTTCAATAATGTTGCAATAAATTGGACTAAGCCCAAACAAACAGTATCATCTAAAACTGCCTGGAATTGAAATGTTGCTATATTCCAGCAAAACAAACTAGACATTTTCTGTAATTATATAATTGCTGGGAAAGTAAGTACAAAATGGTTTGCTTTTAGGCTGAAAAACAAAATTACGATGACAGTGAAAAATGATGGTCTTCCTGTATATGGAAAATCAGCACAATATATTAATTACAGTAAAGTCTAATTTGGTTCAGTCTTAAGAACATTGCTTTGGTCAAATAGCTTGTGCTAAGAAGATAACGAGTTAGGGTTGTGCTAGCACAATCTTTAAGGTGGATGTGATTGTTTAGGCCAGAATTTATTTCCATCTAGTAGGGGTACTGCTGATTAGCTATCAGTAGGTTGTCTGCATGTCTCCTGTGATCTGGCTGAGTGGACTTTCCACCTCATGGAGAAGCAGAGAGTTGAGGTGGGCCCGACTTCCTCTGCTCCATTAACAAGGCATTCATGTAAGCAGGGCATAGGCATGGAAGCTGTTGTTACGGAGCGAAGCAGCTGTTCTAGCTTGGCAAAGAAAAGCAAGGTGCTTCATTCAAAGCCTCATTGAAATAGAACAACTCTTCAGAGATCCGTATATTCCCACAAACAGTTATTGGCCTTATGTTCCAAGAAATAATTGAATTATTTTAAGGAGATTTTAATGTTCTGCAAGTTGCTAACCACTATGATATCTTGGGCTAGTAGATTATAATTTAGAGATTGGAGATTAGTATAGTTTCCTGTCCTTGGCCTGTTATCAGTAAACTTGATTGTATCACCTTGGCTTCCAATTATGAGTATAAACAAAGAAATAATTTTTCCATGGCATCATAATTTTACATGCCTCTGTCATGTCATAACTCATATAGGATTACTTTTAAAAAGTTAAAAGCCCTCAAAAGTATACTCTTTTCTCATCATGGTTTATTCTTTCTGTCTTCTCCCACATCTTTGGCTGTTGAACACTAACCTTCTTGAGGAAGCCAGCTAGGTGACTTTAGGCCAGTCACTCTCAGTCCAATTCATCTCACATTGTGGGAAAAATAGGAACATGGTGTGTTAGATATTCTATGTTTGCAGCTTTGAGTTTCTTATAAAAATAACAAAGGTGAGGTATAAATTAATGTCCACAGTATTCTATACAGATTTGTATAGAGATGCTTTGATATGAGTAGTTTTATTTTTTTATTCCTTTTCTTATTAATCAGTTTTGAATTTCCCTTTTTAGTAGAAGCTGTACGTTGATTTCAGTGTCTCCACTAGATATTTGTCATTTAGTGATTATCCGCAGAGACTCTATTATATATGTGTTTTATTTGAAAAAAATGCCATTATGGTTCACTTTGTGAACTTGCCAGTGCTTAATGATTACATAGTAGGAAGATGTGAATCTCTTAAGAGAGTTGTAAAATCTATTTTGTCATAGTGAAGCACCCTCAAGATAGAGGCAGGATCCATCTACTTCACTTCTAGCACCTTCCTTTTAAATGTCAGTTTGTCTGTTTATTTTCTCCAAGGGAGGGAGATTCAAATTTTTTGTTGTTGTTTTGGGGGTCCACAATTTACAAGAGGATGCATCTTGAACAGTAAGTAATAAAACAATGTGGGCTACTCACTTTTATGAGATTATTTAGAGACTGTTATATTTATTTTTTTCATGATCTGTATCCTTTGTATAAGGACTATGCAAATCCTTCAGACCGGTTACTAAGGAATGCGTGGGAGAGCATATGCAGCACCTCTCTTTAAATAATTAAAGCAGCCATGTCTTTTTCCAGAATCCCCTGGCTGCTTCAAAAGCTTTCCTTGTTGTCTCCAAGTGACTGTGCATGGACAACCACTTTGTTTTCAGCAACTAACAATTATATAAGTGAATGAAGCACAGTTACCATTTTTGTGGCAGCTCCTTAACTGTGTCTTTAAGTATAGGTTACATACAGACATTAAGAGGTGATAATATTTATTTCCAAGCTGTGAAAAGCTTTAACTGCTGATATCTGTAAATTATATTGCTATTAAATATACTGAAACAGTCCAAGTTAGAATTTCATGTTCTTTTTAATCTCACTTAGCTTGCAACTTTTTTAAAACCATAATTCATTCTATGAGCCATATGTTATCCTTACCACTTTATTTTTGGATAATTGTACTTCTGTTTTTCTGGGCAACATTATTCTGATTGAAATATATCATACAAAATTGAATTAAAAAACTGTAAAAATCATTTTTGAAAAATGTTCTAGGTTATAGCTTTCAAAATTAAAATTCTTTATCTTAGAGTACTAAACTAAATTACTGTATGTAATTTATCCCTGATTTAAAATTGACTTGGTAATTATTTTATAGATAAGTTTTTAAACTTTATTGTGATTTTATTTGTTCATTAGGCTTATGGCTCACCAGTCATTTCTGACTCTGAGAGAGGCTTACTGATCTCCAGAATAGTATGAAATTAAAAACAAACAAAACAACATAAATACCACAATATAATAAATAATAGCCCAAGGAACAATCATTACAGAATTGCACTTCAGGAGAAACTAAGGTAACCGTCTCAGTCTTTGACATCTTGTTGTTGAAATCTCTTTCAAAACATATTTCAATAAACTTATGGAAGATTGGTAGAAGCAGACCTGCCTGATATCAGGTGGAGTGATCTTCCAGAGAAGGTGGGTAAGTAGTGACAAGGTCCAATCCCAGGATTTCTGCAGATGACTTTTTGTGAGATTTTGAAGGAGGAGAGAATTCCCTTTTCTGCTTCTCAACAAAGGATCAGAGATCATTGGGAGAAGAGGATCCTGCAGTAACCAAATCCTGAGCCATAAAGGGCTTTGAGGATGACAGCTTGCATGTTCAATGTATTTATTTTAGATCCCTTGGAAATAATGATAACCAGTGCAGTTCTTGAAGCAGAGATGTTACACGAGTAGATTGGCTAACAGCAGTTGAATTGTTCATCTGTTCATTTGCAGTCTGATGCAATTTCTGAGAAGTCTTCAAAGACAACTCCATGTGGAACATATTTCATTATTCCAAACAGGAGGTGAGTGACAATGAGCAAAGTCTCTTGATCCCAAAATTGGTCCACAAGATGGATCTTTGTAAAGGCCCTTCCAGCCACAGCTGCCACCTGTTTTTCTTGATAAGAGCTACAAGCCCAGAAATTCCCCAGCTTACAAATTAGCTTTGCACAAGGAAGAATTACCCTATCCAGAGCCAATGCTAGAGTATCTCCAGTTGAAAGGCTTCTGCATACAAATATATTCGGCCTTGTGAAGTCTAATGTTTATTCACATCTAGAACCTCCTAGCCTCCAAACATCAAAGACAGAACTTTGGCCACATCTTCATAGCTCAGAAATGAGATGCGTAATTAATTGTCTTCTATGTACTGATTCAAATCTGACTTTATACCATTAGTTGATCTTGCCCAATGGCTAGAGGAAGGAGAACGTCAAGCCCGGTGTCATCAGGATCCACAATTGGGAACCGAAGGGTTGATCCCTACTCCCTTCCACTGATTGCAATCACTCACTTAGTTTTAAATGGTATCTTCTTTCTTACTTTCATAGATAGTCCAGAAGGTTGCCTTAATGATTGATACTAAACTGCTGAGCGATCAAACAAGTCCAAAAGAATTACATTCTCCTTATTGTAGTATTTCCATATATTGTCCACAAAAGCATTCACTGAGAAAGGCCTAGAGTCCTGATTTTATTAATAAAGTTATGGATCAAGCTTTGCATAAAGTTTTTCTTGCATTGTGAAAGGCAAGTCATGTTATGTGATTTGATTTACAATGTCCTAGTCAAGTAGCAGAGTAGTTAATGTTGGCAGGTTAGTTGTTATTGTACAGACCTGCTTCTTCTGAAGCTTCAAAATGCTCATTTAAACAAATAAGAGTACAAGTCTTGCTAATTATTGGAAGAACTTTATTTTCTTTTTAGTAGTTTCAGTACAAAATATATACAAAATACGATTTACAATAGTTCATTTAATGATCGTTCAAAATTACAACGGCACTGAAAATAGTGATTTCAGATTGTTTTTCACACTTATGACCGTTGCCGCAACCTCATGTCACATAATCAAAATTCAGATGCTTGGCAGCTGGTTCATGTTTATTACAGTTGTCCCAGGATCTTGTGATCACCTTTTGGGACCTTCTCACAAGCAAAGTCAACGAGGAAGCGAATTTCACTTAACAACCATGTTACTAACTTAACAAATGCAGCAATTCACTAAACATTTGTGGCAAGAAAAGTCATAAAAATGGGACAAACTCACGTGGGCAAGGTATTTGTACTGGAAATGTAAAAAGGGTTATGGGTCATATTATCACGCATGGTGGCCAAAAAATATTGGAAAATAATAAAAATATGGCTTGAACAAATCACAAGATTGGATATTGATTAGAAGCCAGAATTATTTTTATTGGGCATTACAGAAATTAATTGTAAAAAGGAAATTTACTATCTGATTAATACATATATTAACAGCAGCAAGACTAATTTAGGCACAATATTGTAAGATGGAGGAGTTACCAAAAGAAGAAGAAATCATTAAAAAAATACTAGGTTGCACTGAAATGGACAAATAACAAAAGAAATAAAAGGAAAGGAGGAGACTGAATATTACCAAGTGTGGGACAAAATTTATAATTGGATAGAGGAAAGAAATAAAAATCCAAAAATTGTATAACTGAAATAAAAAAAATGGAGAGAATGGTAGCCAATGTAAATATGTAATAAAATAAAGGTTATAAGTGGAAAAATGTAATAAAAGAATTGGATATAGAAATAGGTAATTATGTAAATAAGATAGAAACAGATAGAAACTTGTGACAGGTGGGGAAGATGAACCCCCTTTTGTGTATATAGTTGTATTTGTGTTTGACTGTATGTCTAATTTTATAAAATAATTTTTTTTGGGGAAAAATGGGACAAACTCACTTAAACAAATGTAAGCAACATAAATTTTGGGCTCAATTGGGGTCGTAACCTGAGGACTACCTGTACTATCTTTATCTTTTGTGTGTGTGAGTGAGTGAGAGTACAACCTTGTGAATTCCCATAAAAGAAAGTATTTTTTATGTAATGCAATGAATGTCTGTGCAATTTGGGAATATCATCAGAAGGTTTTAATTTGCAGAGAAGACAATTCAAGTATTTTTATATTACAGTACTTTTGTTGTAATTCGTGCATTATGGACAATGGCATATTTAACAAAGAGAACAATAGTTTATTCTCTGTACACAATAAGTATGTTTTAGTGTCCAGTTGTATAAGAGCTATGACATAATCCAGTTTGATTTGAAGTGTACAAACATCTTCATTTCTTTAGTTTCTTTCATTGTCATAATCAACATTTTCCAGCCTTGAATCCTTGAGTGTTCAGACTACAGCTACATTTTACAATTGTATTTGTTTATTTAAGAAAGAAAAAGTATATACCATCTAATTCATCAGGCTCACATGGATAAGAAATAATTTGCAACCAAAATCTATATTTAATATAAATAAAAACAAAAAGCTAAAATACTTTACCTTGGAGTTCTGCAGATCCAAACATTTTAAAAGTACTAGCTTAGAAAAGTTGGCTCCTAAACTATTCAAGCCCTGTTGTAGATTGCAACCTGCAATGAAATCTTCTGGATAATGGGTAGGCTATAAATACTTCAACTATATATACATTTCTGCTATCCTATGAATGTTTAATTAGAAGTTAGACACTTAGAAGTAATCCAAATATCTTCAAAAGGTTATATCACCCAGGAATGTAGAGATTTCATGTGTACATATTGCTTTAGCTTTCTTGTTTAGCATATTTTGGTAGCAGGTGTGGCTCACAATGTAGATAGCTATGACTGTGGTTGTGATATGGGAACTGGAACTTGCTATTTTTCTTTATTCTTTTTAAATATAAGCTTCCTAGAGTCTTCCTGTAAGCTTTCTTGAGTCACTTGGCAAGTGGATAGAGTTTAAACTAACATAATAGTTAATGACCTAGAAAGTTGAAGAATTTATTTTATGTCCCTTCTTTGTTTTATTGATACCCAGAGGATATTCTCTTTTGACTCTATTGATTCTTCTCCTGGTGGTCTAAAATTAGCTGGGTGCTAAGATTTGCTTATCCCTCTAATGTATTTTCTGTGAATTTTTCTCTTATAGTTTCAAAACGTACATCATTAAACATCGCTTGATTTTGATTCCCCGTAATGCTTGCAAACACAACATGCACACCACCCCATGGGTTTTGACTCTGGCTTATTCATAAAGAAATAAGTGCCTGATGTGCATATGACGAGTAGACTTGGAGTTGCTAGATTCTTTCTGGTCATGCCTGCTGGCAGCATGATCGAAGGAAGACAATCAAATAGCATGAATAAGCAAACTAGAGCATGCTGTTTCCCAGGTAAGTAAAAGCCTGAGGAATTCTGGATTTTCATTACATGCAGTAGTAACTCTAGCTCTGTTACTTTTTTGTAAGCATAGTTTGGGTAGCGGCTTGTATTAGTATGCTACTCTCAAGCTAGACAATGTCAGATCTCCTAGTTTTAAACATTTGATTCAAATGCTATCTATCCTTTATTTTCCCTAGATCAGGGGTGTCAAAATCAAGGTGCTTAGATCAGGCCTTTGGTGCCATCCTGGAAACAGCGAAGGAACAGCCCACAGTGCCTCTGCCAGTGAAAACGGAGCTCGCCGCCCGCTATGGTCGAAAACAGATGTCGAGCTGGCCATGCCCACCCTGGCCATGCTCCCCTGGCCTCCCCAAGGTCAAACACAACCCTGATCCAGCCCTCAATGAAATTGAGTTTGATAGCCCTGCCCTAGATCGTTAGAGCGAATGTTATTGGTAGAAATTACATTTTAAAAATGAAAGGGCCCATCTTTTGTTTTCACTAAAAAGTAAACATCCATACCGAATTGATCTATTTCCACATATATTGCACTTAATGTATTTTTAATAATTTCTTGATTTCAGTCCATCCATTACTTATGATAAGTGTTTATCAGTTTACAGCTCTGTGAAGGTGTCCAGCCAAAACTGCATGCATACCTTACAGTATATTTTTAGAGTCCTTTGTTTTATATTTTTTTAAAACGTAATTTTTCTATAAAAGTCTCTTCCTGCATATAAAATTGTGGTATAATCAAAGTAATGATTAAAAAATGTAATGGTATTTAATTTTTTTAAAATAAATTAACGATGTCGACTACATATAAAGATAACTTGTATAAGATGTTTTATATAGCACCTTGCGCCAGTGAGGTTGGCAAAGATGTTTATTGATAAGCCATGCCACCAGATACCTGGATCTTACTATCATATGTGGTGAACATGTGTAGAAGAAAAAAATACTGGACAAAAATAAAGACAAGGTTGGAAATATGACAAAACAACG
>JANHFT010005176.1:88855-99117 GCA_032467955.1 Pseudoxenodon macrops | reverse complement strand
AATAAAATCCTGTTTATATACTTCCTCTTTAACCATTTTCCATTGGTATCTCAAAAATTCCCCCCTCTTAATCTTTTTCTCTTTTTCCCCCTTCTTATAATTATGTAAATGAATATATATATATGCAAGTCAGGACTAAGGGTGGGCATAGGGTGGAAATTACATTGATGATAGATGATCTTTGTTGGGACCTTAAAGGGGATAATGCATCCCTCTTGGTCCTATTAGACCTTGGTAAGGGCTTTTGATAGGGGCAACCATGGTATCTCCTTGGATCTGTGAAGGCTGGGAATTGTTGTTATACAGTGGTTCCATTCTTATCTCAATGAGAAGTTTCAGTCAGTGGCAAAGGGAGTTGAGGAAGAGGTTTACCTATAATTTAATCTTATGAGGTTCCTTAGCTCTTGCTGATTAAGCTTAACAAAGGTGCTGGGAGAGATTGTCCAATGGTTCAGGGTCTGTTATTTTGATAATATTTACATTGACATTGCTCCCCTGGGCCTAGATGAAGATACCATGGAAGCTTGTCTTAATGTGTAGTGGCTACGTGAGACTCTAGATGGGACAAAGCAGGCTGAAACTAATGTCTAGCAAAAATGGTTATTTTTTGTTCAGTAGAATTATCTTTCAACTGCAATGATGTGTTTCTAGTGGGTGGTACTGACTCTGAGATCCATAACTTGTAGTTCGTAGAGTCATGCCTGCTTTCAGTTGATATAACCATTGCAGCCTTTCCTGGAGTTAGAGGCATTGCTATTGGGACTGAAAGCTTTATGAGCTGTTTTGGTGCAGTGGTTAGAATACAGTACTGCAGGCTAAGTACTGCAGTACTCCATTACCAGGAGTTTGATTCTGAGCGGCTCAAGATTGACTCAGCCTTCCATCCTTATGAGGTCAGTAAAATGAGGACCCAGATTATTGTGGGAAATCTTCTGACACTATAAAACAGAGTGGTATATAAGTCTAAGCACTATTGATATTGCTATAACGCAGACTTCTGCAATGTAATCTTACCTGAGATCGAAGAACATTGTCACAGTGACTCTTGGGTTTAACAGTTTTGGTTACTGTAGGTACTCTGTATAGGGCTGCCAATAAAGACTGAGTTGGAGTCAGTCTATAAAGACTGAGTGTGGTCCTATCAAAGCTACAATTTCTCCCAGGTTAAGAGCAGTTGATAAATAATAGGAGCTTTATGGGATCATGAAATAGTGAGATTTCAGATTTTTATCTGAGTTTCCAAGTAAAAGAACATACGGTAACTTTTGAGATGTAATTCCTTTTTGTCCATTTTTAGCAATATTTGATGTGTATGTGTAAATACCGTGTTTCCTCCAAAATAAGATCCTTTCTTATATATTTTTTGAACCCAGAAAAAAGCGCTTGGCCTTATTTTCTGAGAGGTCTCATTATCTTGGAGCAAGACGGGGCTCCTTTTGCTGTCTTACCTGATTTCCAGCTCTGTCTTCCTAACCCTAACCAGAGGTAATGGCAGGGACCAGCTGCACATGCGTTTAAATATTTTTGGGGAGGGTTTATTTTAGGGGGAGGGCTTATTATCCGGGGAGGTCTTATTTTTGGGGCAACACAGTATGTGTGTACAGTTAATTAGATTGTAAGTTCCTCCCTAGAGGTGTTGTAGCTATGTAGCAGTAATCATGACTGCTACATTTTTAGCACTTTCTTCTTTACAGAACTGCTATTTAAGTTAAGTATTAGGAAAAGATCCCACAGCACTGTGTTCTCTGACATCAAGACACTCTTAAGGCAAGTACGTTCTTCAATTTCAGTGCATTCTTGTGTAGTATGAGGGAAAATAATATTGATTTCTTGTGCAAGTATTTGATTGGATTTCAATTAGTTAATGCATATGAAATCCTCAGTGCATTTGAAAGCACTATCCAGTGTTAAATATTACCATAATTGAGCTACAGTATATCCAAAATAAATGTGGTTTGACTTAGTGCTTAAGCATTAGAAATTTCCCATCCCATCCCATCCCCCAATCTTCCGGAATAGATTTGAAAATATCTGAGATGATATATTTTTTCTGTGGCAAAGGGACAACAGTTAAGAGTGATATAGAAGATAGCTTTATTATACACGAATGTGTTGCAATTTAAATTGAGAATCTTTATAAAGAAGTATTTTCACAGATAATTACTTTCTCTCCTATCCATTAATTTTCACAAAAGCTTTTTACCTATGTGTTTGCTGTTTCTCTACAGCACTATTTCTGTCACTGTTTTGTAAATAATTTGTAGCATAATGCATAAAGGGGTAATGCCGTAGACTATTCATTAAACTAATTTTTCATCTTTTAAGAATCTCCTTCATAGGTCTGATAAATGCTGGATAGTTTTGATACATTACAATTTTTGGTTATTCATTGCCACAACACCCTTTTTTCTTTTATACTTTCTTTTTCTTTGAGAACTCTTTCTTCGAGAACTATTGTGATGAACTTTTAGCAGCATATATTTTCTTCAGTGTTGTAATATACAAGACTATGAGGTCCTAATCAAAATTAAACATGAAGCAACATATGCAGCTAATGACACAGCTATGAATGTCAACATATTAAACTGAATGTTCTTCTCATAGATTGCCCTGCCCCCTCAAAAAAAAAAAACCTTCACAGTTAATATTGAATATTTCTCACCTAATAATGTACATAGCAAAAAAGGACATAGTGATTTCATTATGATAAATGTGTGAGCAACTACACTAGCGCTAATGCTGGCATAATGCAATCATCATTCATAATCATCTAGCAGCCAATCAGAACCCAAAAAAATTGCAAAATAAAATGGTAATTTAGAACTGATGAAAGTTTTTGCAGTTTCTTAGTTAACTACCATCTTGGTAATTGCTGATAGTTTATATTATCTTAACAGGAAAATCTGCTACCAGCTTCATGACTGTGACTGAATAACTCAATCCAATATGCACATATAGTCCATCCATAGTCTTCAACTGTGTCCTGCATATTGGCTTACTATGCAGTTTTAGTACACAAAAGGAAGAAATTACTGAGTTCCCTGTTACTTTTCAAATTACAATATTCTGCATAATAACGAGGACCTTTATATGATTTAGTCCAGAGATGTCAAACTCAAGGCCTGGGGGCCGGATTCAGCCATGGGGTACTTAGATTTGGTCCATCAGTCCACCCTGGAAACAGCAAAGGACTGGCCCACGGTGCTTCTGCCAGTGAAAATGGGCTCCCAAGCTTTGTTTTCAGCTGCCATGGCCTCCTGTAACACTCTGCTAGTAAAAACGGAGCTCGGGAACCTATTTTTACTCGGGTGACCACAGGTGCCCCCAACAGGAGTGATGTCAAACTGGCCACGCGCCCCAAGATCAAACACATCCTTGATGTGGCCTTCAATGAAATCGAGTTTGACACCGCTGATTTAGCCTAAGCTTACTTTGTGGGAAAAGAAAATATTGCAGGCTAAGAGAGAGATGTCTTTTGTTTATTTCTAACAGGGAAAATTATTTATCACTTACAGTATGTAGTATGAATATATATTTATATATTTTTATTCCTTTGCAAGTTATTGTATATGGATTTGATTTGAAAGCTGGCAAGTAAAGATTAGAAAGGCCAGCTTCATGTTTATTTCCATGTAAAGGCAAATTCCACATTTGATACCACAGTGCTAATTCAAGTCAAGCTATATAGTAGTGATAGCAAAAGTAATGACATAAAGCAGGAATTGGGAAGATGCATCAATTCCTAAGCATTTTCTTCATAACTTCAAAAACCAAGGAAGATGGAGGAAAAAGCTCTGAGCCCAGGAATCAAATTCTAGAGATTGTGATGGATTTATAGAGTCCAAAGGCTAATACTGCAATCTGTCTAGTATACTTGGACCTGAATGTTGATGAAGATATAGACCTAGAACCAAATTGTAGGAAGCTTAGTTTCAGTCCACTATAGGTACTCTTCTCCAGCTATACAGCTTGGTTAATAAAATAATATTAAAAATTCAAGAATGAATATATGTTTTCAATGTATGTTAATCCAAGATAACATTAACTCCACTAATCTTCCTGTAAAAATCTAAATAAATAAATAGGATTTATTCAATTGAAATTCAGTACGTTTCATGTGAAGGAAGACTGAAATCTAAAACGTCCATATCTTTCGGTCTGAAACTATGCTTAATAAGTACTTCAATTGCAGAAGCTTCATAATGAATTAATAACTGTAACACTAATAAATATATCTGAATTGTAAGCACAATTAGATATAATGTGTATTAAAATTTCTTCTTCTGTTCTCTCTGACCTGAATACTACAGTGTTCCCCTTAATGACTTCCAATAGATTATGTGCTTGTCCTTCTTTAAGCATAAACTGCATGATGCAAGCAAATGCATACCATGGTAGCATAGTTGGCAATTTCCTTTAAAGTATAAAAATTGCTGTCCGTGATGGCGATTAGAACTAAAATGAGGCAAGAAGCAAGGAAATTGATACTTAAGCCTTTCCTTGTCACTTGCTCCAAACCTCCACACAAATATCTTATTTCTCCCAAATGTAAAACTCTTGGGATAGAGGCCAAGCACTCAATCTGGAATAGAGAAGTTACTGGCAAGAAAAGATTGCTCTTTGGATTTCTTTCTAAATCATACAATAGGAATAAGAAGTGACATTTTCTCAGTTGAAGGGATTAGAGGCCTACTATCCATACGTAATGGGTGCTCTGACCTTAGTATTCTGTTACAAAGGATTAATTGAATTTCCTTTACTGTTAAGGCGTGATAGAAGCTTTTGTTGTGCAGCAGTGAAAGGAGAATGTGATGCTAGCTACCCCTTAGTGTCCGTTATGATCCTCATGAAGCTGAAAGCATTTGTTTCCTTTGTGTATGTTGAAAAGGAAGAGTGAGTTTTATAAACATGAACTCCTGAAATGAGTATATTTGGATGGTCCTAGAATTGAAGCACCTCCTGTTCTTCTTTACAATTAAGTTATTTATTCATGTACAATAATCATGTAAATGACTATTTTTATCTTCATTTGCTTGTAAAGTCACATAATTTTGCCATAGTTTTTCTTTTCATAGAAATATTGTTAGTTTCTATTTGGAATGAGGTCTGAAATTTCTCAGTCAATATACTTGTTTTATGTATTATGGGAGTTATAAACGCCTCAGTGTAGGTGGCATATAAAATCAGTTTTATTACACAACATAATAAACTCAATGGAGAAGCCAAAGTCACTTAACAGCCAAGTTACTAACTTAAAAACTGCAATGATTCACTTAACAACTGTGGCAAAAAAGGTCATAAAATGAGGCAAAACTCACTGAACAACTGTCTCACTTAGCATTGGACATTTTGGGCTCAACTGTGGTTGTAAGTGGAGGACTACCTGTAGTTAAAATAAAAATTGTACTCAGAAGACGTAATGGCATGTATCTTCTTTAGCTGCTTTTGTGCCCATTGCTGACATGAATATTGAATATTCCCTCTGATGCTATTAATACTAAGTAGAATTTTTCTACAGCTGTCTTTATGTAGACATGTACTGTACATAGAATTTGTTTTCATTTATTCTTAAATTATTTGGTGCTCTGCTCTCTCCTATTGCTGAGCTCTCAATACTATGTGGAAAGAATAAGAAAGTGAAAAGGTTGATAAAAGATATTCACTGTAATCACTGCCTCATTCTCAGAGCTCTATTCAGCCCAGTTCAACTTCCTACCCAAGGTTGTAGTAAAGGAGCTCATGCTTTCCAAAAATACTTTCATAAAATGGTCAGTGATTAACAGCAAGGCATTAAAATGTACTTTGCTCACCGATAGACATTACCTGATCACTTTCCCCAAAATGAAAATTATTGGATGTAAGTAATTCCAAAATGATAATTGTTGCAATTGAAACATATAAAGGCAATAATTTCACAGTGACAAGTCTGTTTCTTAATGGATGCACTTTATTTATGAAGATCTTACATACTCAGTATATCATTTGGCAGTTTGTGTATTGCATTCATATATCAGTATTCAAAAGCATTTTGTTCATATTTTTTGAACTTTGCTGAGTACAAATCCCAATTCCCACTTAACTAGAAGGACTCAGTGCTAGATAGAGATCAAAAGGCAACCTGTTGTGTGATTGTTGGTTAATAGTATAACTATTATACTATCAGGCCCAAGCCCAAAGATGACACAGTGATATCCAATTCTTTATTTGCTTATGTCTAATGGACAGAACCTTGTCAAATGAGAGCTATAACCCTTTTCTAGCTACATCCTTGGAGATTCTAGGGTGAACCTCTTCTCCCCATCCCCATCCATTTTGGGACTGTGTAGTCTCTTAGTCTGGGCCTCTGTCTGATGAGATTTTGAGGACTTGGTATGAGAAAGTTTAGGAAGAAGAAGGACATGGGGAATGCAAGGGAGGGAGAATGCAGTGCGAGCGAGTAAATGAGAGCAATAGGATGCAGTATATGCATGTGAGCAAAGTAGGCAAGTATCATATTCCGTCTTTTTCAGACTATAAGACTCACTGGACCATAAGACGCACCTAGGTTTAGAGAAGGAAAACAAGAAAAAAATAGTTTTGGGACTTAGCACGTCCCGTTTTCAGCTTCCCTAGCCCCCAGAAACACTCTGCAGGCCAAAAATGGGCCTGTTTTTTGCCTCCCAAACCCTCAGCGCATCCCGTTTCAGCCTCCCCGATGCCATAGAGTGCAAAAATGGGACCCCGTGGAGCCTCGAGTGCTTCTGGATGCCGGGTAGGTCACCAATGGGACATACAGTAAGTTTGGGAGGCCAAAAACAGCCCTATATTCGCTCTATAAGATGCACAGACATTTCCACCCAATTTTTGGGGATGGGAAAGTAAAGAAAATAAAACGTTTCATTGATCAGAATATCAAACTGTTGTGTTTTGTGTTTTCCAGGCAAATTGTTTTTCACATTTTATACAAGCAATATGTGTGTTATTTTTATTTCTTTCATTATTATAATTGGAGTTTATTCTGTTTGAGATCTGTCTTCATTATTGTTATGGTTTTAATGTGTTGTCTGTAGTCTAACATAGAAATTATGTAAATCTATGTGTAACTATGGACATAAAAATGTTAATTAATTGGAATGAGAGATACATGACTTTTTAATGAAGATATTTTCATTCAGGTGCAAAATATTTTTTTTCTTGAATGTAGAAGCAAAAAACATTTTCCCCTTACAATTTTATAAATTTAACTAATGTGCCAATTCCTGTGATAATCACAAATATTTTTACATTGTATACTGCAAATTTCTATCATTTTATTAAACATCTGAAATAGAAAGATCATTCATGCCAGAAATAATGATTCTATTCAAAGTTTGCATTTCAATGCCAGTACCTGTAATTTAAAGATAAAAGGTTTTGGATAACTTCAAATATTTCTCATAATAGTATGTAAATAAGTTACAAATCAAAGAAGTATTGGCCTTACAATTAATGTTAAAGAACTAGAGAAATAGGCTGTCTCTGGAAGTATTTGGTTCACTTCAATCACTATCACATTTCTAGTTGCTTGTTGTGAATCCCACAAAGTCTTGCATTTACATAAATAAAGCATTTGAATTAAGAGCGAACTAAAAGGTAATCATGTAACCTTGTGTCAATGCACTGGAAAATAAGATACTTATTTATAATAATAATTTATAATAAGTTAGTGGTAGACAATGATCAAATGTGAATATTCATTGATTGTATAGAAGTAGACCTTGCTTAACAACTGCCTTGTTTAAAGTTATGATAGCAATGAAAAAGTAACTTTGTGATCTCTTCTTCTTGCATGTACAACCATTGTACCATCTACATGATTATATGGTCGACATTCAGGTACTTCACAACTGGTGGGCATTTATGATTGTTACATGTCCCTTGATCATGCAAGTGCCATTTGTATGCTGTATGATCAGTTTCTTAAAAGCAGAATCAATGGAAAAGTCAGAGATAAACTCACAAGCCCTGGTCACATAATGCCTTGCTTAATGATCCAGGGTGATTCATTTAATGACCACAGTAGAAGTGAAGTTGTAAACCCATTGCAGTCAGGTGAAGTTTTGCTTAATAACTTTGTTGCTTAGTGACAGTTTCTGGTCTCAATTGTGATTGCTAGGGGGGACCACCTATAGTCTTTGTCCTATGACCATTTGTTCAACATCCTTTGGATCTTACAATGAAACTGAATGAAGAAACTTAATGACCTGTACCCAAAGTTTCAGTTATAGCAGTGACCACAAGGTCAAGTAATCAAAATTCGGACACTTGACAGCACAGGGGTGCTTCAATTCTCTCCACCTATCTCTCCCCATTTATGTCCTTTTGGCCCAGCTGACCTTCACCATCTTCTTTCTCCTGCTGTTGCTGAGGCATGCCCAGTCTGACCCTTCTGACTTGCCACTGGTTTCAGGGCAGCCAGCCAAATGCCAGAAATGGGGGTGAGATGGGCGGGTGAAGGGACAGTGAGACATCCTTCACCTTACTGAAGCATAGGGCTGGGAAGGCCCAAGCTCTGAATGACTTGGATTGGGATAGATACTTGCTTAATGATCACCAATTCTCAGTTAATGTCTGAAGAAGGAAGAGCCAGGATTGCTGTTGTAGATCATTGCAGTCACATGACATTTCACTTTATTTATTTATTTATTTTTATTTAGTTTGACAAGCATGTATAAGATTTCAGACAAAGAATAAACGTGATTGTGAATATATAATATGTACAAGAATGGTTATGAGTACATGCTATTTTACGAATACACGGGGACATTAGGACAGGGACAGTAGGCACGCTGATGCATGCCTTATCACAGACTTATGATAGCGATCCCGCACCCAATTGTAGTTGTAAATCAAGGATTACCTGTGTGAAAAATACCGTTTTTCTGTTTTGCTCAAATAAATGAATGCTATTCTCTCTCTATTTTGGCACTTTGTTGTGAGACAACAAAATAGCCCAAAGGAAATACCGCACAAAGATTTCTGGTTGTCAAAACAATAAAGTAAATATGGTTCCATTTTTCTTATGCTCTGGCCTCTCTTTCAGTTTAATATCAGAAAAGAGGAAATCTTTCCTAGGATGTCCACTTCAGCTGCATAACTCTTCTTCTCTTGATTTTGAGAGGACAAGTAATTAAACAGATTTGGCTATGTAATGGCATGACATCATTTAGCATGGCATCATATCTCTACAGTAGCTAGCCAAAATTTGCTTTCATTATAACTGTCTTCCTCATGCCCCAGCCAAGCTGAGATTGGCTCTTTTATATTACATTAATCCTAATTCAACTATGATGAATGAGTTGTGATCCTTCCCTGATAGTCATCTCCAGTACTGGGGTATTTATGAAAAGACTGGCATTTTGGTGAGTTCTCAGTTTTCTGTGATCACATAGGAACCTGATTCTGATTATGTGATTTCTTATTGCTGGTATCATAACCTGTGAGAAAAGAAAAAATAGTGAAAGGTAGAAGAAAAGTAACTGACTGTGAATAAGAAGAGAAAAGTAATATGGCAACAGTAATTTTGTTGGATTATATTTATGCTGAAATCACTCATTTGTATAAATAACCAGATAAGGCACAATTTTAACTCATTGCAATTATTCTTTTCTTGGCTTTTTTTAGGAAATAAGATAATTGCATATCCTGATTAGTGAAGAAGTGTTGTTGTTTTTTTAGACAGACATTGTTAGCATTATGAAGAAGGTAACTTTTCCCCCCATGTGGTGATTGGTCATTTTGTTTTGAAATACTGTAATGCATGGAGAGCTGCACTGAATGATTCCTGATTCTCCTCATAGGAGAGAGTTAGCTTTGGTAATCCCTATTTAAATTAGCAACTTTATGAGCTATCTGAATCAAGCTACCAAGAATGTTTTTTGGATGTGTGGATGTGAATTTTAAGAAAGGAGGAACTCACATATATGATTTTGATGCTCACATTATTGTGACACTGGAAGAGTTTTTTCATCTCCCAGCAAGAAAAAATTAATCGCCAAAGTCATTTTTTTAATGTTTTACACAAAAAGTCCAAAAGAAGTTCCTAGTCACGGATAAACATAAATATTGTCTCTTTGCTCCAATCTTTGCAGGTACAATTCAAGTTGCTGGTTATCGCCTTTAAAACCCTACATAGGACAGGGACTTGAGCAGGGGTGAAATGTAAATATTTTCCTACCGGTTCTGTGGGCGTGGCTTGTGGGCGTGGCTTAGTGTGGTCATGTGACTGGGGGATCAAAAGACAG
>JANHFT010005176.1:67213-80167 GCA_032467955.1 Pseudoxenodon macrops | reverse complement strand
GTTGGACTGTTTTTTACCCTCCGGAGGCTTCAGGGAAGCCTCCTGAAGCCTCCGGAGGGTGAAAAACGGCTGAAAATCAAGGCCGAAAATCAGTTGGCCAGCACACACAAGTGCACTGGAACTGACAGGGCAACACCTCGCGTGCCCTCAGAAATGGGTCCGCGTGCCACAGGTTGCCATAGGT
This sequence comes from Pseudoxenodon macrops, assembly GCA_032467955.1. Lineage (NCBI taxonomy): Eukaryota > Metazoa > Chordata > Lepidosauria > Squamata > Pseudoxenodontidae > Pseudoxenodon > Pseudoxenodon macrops. The sequence continues at coordinate 79,983 of JANHFT010005176.1, read as the reverse complement.
TTGCCATCACCGCTATAGGGCATTCCCCCCCCCCCTTACAATGAATTGGAATCTGCCTTACTGCAATATAAGACTATTATCTGTCCTGTCAATTCTTGGAGTACATCAACAGGTCTTAACCTCTGTGTAACACCCTTTAGGAACTTGAAAAATGTTGCTCTTGTATCTCCTTAATTTTTTCTTAAGCTAAATTATACAAAATTCCCTCATAATTGCCTTAATATGATCTAGAGCACATGCCTTTATGGTAATTACTAAAAAGTTTAGACCTGCAGGAGATGTTTTAAAGGGGTTTTGCATTTAAGTAGACAAAAAGCCTAAATAGGTAAAAACAGCTTAAAGTGCTTAAATGAGTTCCAAAACAACAATCCCAACATCATGTGGAAGAGGAGCTTTCAATGAAGTGCTATGTCCATGCTAATAGAGAGATACATTCATACATCTACCGTAGATAGCAAAAAGAACCTTGGTTTAGACAAGGAATAATATGGCTGGCACAAAGGAGATAAGGTGTTCCTAGTTTTACAATTTTTACTAATACATTATCAAAAGCATGCAATTTTAAAGATTGATTTAATGCTTTTGAATAGTTAAATTATCTCTTTGTGACAAAATATAAATCTTAAAGTGTCTGCACTTAATTGCTTATTGTGAAGTATACTAAAAAACTATTCCACTATTGTAGAACATTGAATAATATTATGCCAGAATTAACAACTATATGGCTCAAACCTGGCAATTTACACTGTTATTTAACTTTGAATGAACTACCCTGTTTTTGCAGAAAAATAGCATAAAGAAATAGAAAGCAAAAATTCTAAATCCTTACACTATTATCTTATTCTACAGGACTTAGTAAAGAAATTATTTTATCCAGCCATCTGAAAATATAAATGGTATATCCCAATATCAGATAAATATGTGCAGTTCATTACCTGAATTACTTATATAATAATGGTAAGGTGGAGACAGAGGTGGTATTTAGCAGGTTCTGACCAGTTCTGGAGAACTGGTAGTGGAAATTTTGAGTAATTTGGAGAATCGGTAAATGCCACCTCTGACTGGCCTCAACCCCATCTATTCTCTGCCTCCCAAGTCCCAGCTGATCTGGAGGAAATGGGGATTTTGCAGTAACCATCCCCTGGAGTGGGGTGGGAATAGAGGTTTTACAGTATCCATCCCTGCTACGCCCACCAAGCCACACCATGGTCACCAAGCAAAAAAAAAAATGAATCCCACCATTGGGTGGAGATGATACTATTGTAGGTATCTGACTGCCAAAAAATCTTAACTTCCGTGTCTAATAACAAAGTTGAATGTTTTTGCCCAAAACAGTTGAATTTGCAAAGAGACAATATAGAAATAACATGGATGGGGGGGGGACGACCTTTGGCTCTCTTGGGCATATAGCTGTTACCGACATAATGAATTGTTGTTTTATTTTTGTCTTTAGCCATTTAAGTTCAAGGGCTGGCTGATTTCTTAACTTATTTATCACTATTTTTAACAGTTTGCAAAAATACTGAATTATTCTTCTGCCTCCTGCTGCATCTCTGTGTGCCTGCATGGGAGTTGTATTCATGTTTGGGTTAGCAGTCATCTCCTGTTTTAATAAGTTAATTACAATTATTAATCAGCCACACATAGAGAAAAACAGAAACACACCCGTGCCAAATACGGTTAAAGTTATCATTTTGAATTGGTAGTGTCTTATAGTTGGCAACTTTTATAATGGTACCTAAGTTAGAACACCCCACCTGACCTCCATACAATCCTGCTGTGCTACCATATCTTGCTGGAATGTTCCCAGGAGGGATAAACAAAGAATGCTGAGAGTATATGCCAAGACTATATAATCCTAGGATCTACCCAAGATATGAAGATCATCCCAAGATGTCCAGCTAAAGCAAGGCGACACCTATATTGGTCAACCGCGATATCAGAAGATCACAGCAAAGACACCATTTCATACTGCATGAGAGAAAGTTTCATTCCTGTATTTAACACCCCTCCTCCCCAAAAAAACCCTGCATTGATAGATAAAATAAAACGTGGCTGCATTGTCATGGATAAAATCGATATTGTTGGTATGATTTGACATTGAATTGATGGAACACACATCCAGACAATGTTCAGTCCTTCAAGTTAGGCCAGGTCAAGAAACAGACTCCACAAGTTTCACTAGAACTACGGTATATTTCATTGATGTAGACTATAGTAACAGAATCTTGAAAACCTGACTCTGTTCCTCTTCTGCTCTGAGCTTCTTTGCCATGCTCTGTTTGGTTCCTAGGCTTAGCACAGGTTTTTGTTTTTATTTATTATTTTAATTTGTATGGTTGTTCATCTCAAATTCATGACTCTGGATGGTAATTTGCAACTGAGGTAAATTACAATCACATATCAGCACACCCATTTGCATGTCTTTAAGCCTTCCAAAAGGGCGATAGAATCAGGAACAATCTAAAATTTGGAAGAATAATGTTCTAAGGAGTGGATTTCTAAGCACTTTCTGTAATGTATGTTTGAGAGAACCCAAAATACCACAGAAAAAATTGATGAATATATTTTTATGAAGAATTGTGATTATAATAATAAAATCTAATACAAAGAAAAAGAAACAAGTGAATAGAAAGAAGTAAAAAGAGGGGAAGAAAAATACATATACTGTATAATAAGGAAAGAGAAAAGAAACATAAAATAATGACTTCCAACCTTGATCACGTATAAACAAATGTACCTCTTTAAAGTTAAAATATTTGTTGTTTCATCCCCTATCCAACCTCTTGTCAATAAACAAAACTTAAAACAAACTATGAATACTATATTTTTAGTTCAAGTGTCAGCAGAAAAAACTAAAGGGTTGCCAGAGATATCTTGTTTTAATCTTAAACAAATAAAACCAATTTTATATTATTTTCCTTTATTTCTAGAAGTTGTAATCTTTAATTCATTCTAATATCGTGGGATTTGATTTCATTTCTTTTTTTGTCCTATTGCACAAAGTTCTTCAAGATTTAAAAAGCCCCTTTTGTAAATCCATTGGGGAGAAATTATTCAGGTCACTCTCTTGGATTTTCACTTGGATTTCCCTTTTAAATTTAAAAGCCTCAGCCAACTTTTTTTATAGACCCAGTGAAACATCTTTTTATAAGTTGTTCTCTTGCCCTGTCAGTTGCAAATCCTCTTTTGATACCATCTCTATCTTGACAGCTAAAATTTGTTCTACATCTGTAATTCCTTCAATAACATCTTTTGGATGTAGTCTATCCATAGAAGCAGATATAACTACTGACACATTTTTGATAATCGTGGCATTTTCTGATTCCATTGTTTAAAAATCATCTTCAGTAGATGTTAGAATGTTTTGCAACATGTTGCAGGTTTGTAAATAGTTCCTCTACCTGAAAACTTCAGATCTCTTTCAAAAACTAATTTTAAAATCATGAAGCTATTTATTTTGTCTTGTAATTTCCTTGGATTACTCATTTGGCAACATATAAAGGCCCAAATATCTATGCATGAATGAGGACATCAATTTTAACCTACTAGAATGGTCTACATTTTAACAGAATTGTTTCATTTTCCTATATAGTAGTAATAATAATATGCCTGACTCAGTCTCAAGTAAATCTTGGATAGTTCAAGATTCAGAAACCTAGTTCTACTGATCAAACTGTGTCACAGGAAACAGTTTTGTCTTTCTCTTTTTAATGGATTTGTGGGGAAAGATAGTGGGAAATGAGAAAATGTGTGAGATTTACAAATTGAAAATAATGACATCTGATATTCTCTGTAAAATTGTGTCCCAGAGGAAAAGTAAATACATCAAAAAGTATATCTGAATATAGCCATATCCTAACCTTTTGTTGTTTTTGCATTTGAAGACTTTGGAGATTCACGTAGATACTTATCGTTGTTTAAGATGGCTGTTTTATTTCACCCCTTAAAATGCCTAAAACTTCTTCCCAAATGCCCTGGCATGTTTACTCTTTGAATATGCCATTGACCTACCACACTAAGCCTGGTATAGCTCTTGAACTGCTGGAGGCTTGGCATTACAGCTCTAAGTGGATGCATTTATACATCGCTAAAGACTATACTTCGTTTATACTCTTTAGCACTTTTGCACTGGTGTCTGAATGGTATCGTTGCTGCTCTTGGATTGACCTGTACAACAATTATTTATATAGAGTGAACAAAATGGCATATAATGCAAATTTCTTCAGCATATTAATGGTACTAGCCTATTCATCTGTGTTTAGAAATGAGTGCCATGAGACACTGGGACTTATGCTTGGAAAGGGAACAGGATGCTCTCCACTCTGATAAAATAAATTGCTGGAGGAAGAAATCAGTCAGTATTTCTGTGGTTTCTTTGGAAGTGATGCGTATGTTCTATGGAAGATAATACCTAAGAAAATATTATTACTTGAACATTACTTTAGTTCAAAAAAGTTAATTAACACGGTTTACCAAACAGAATAAACAATTTTAAAAGCTAGTGAAAGCATTTGAGATTTACATTTATTTATAAATCACTTCAGTCTCAGCAACAAGCATTACGCAAAAGAAAATTTTAGCCAATGCAATAACAATAAATATAGTAATATATAATAAAAGAAGCATATATAATTACAGATTGAAAATTGCAATTGAGTAGTATTTCTGGCACCGGGGAATCTACAGCACTCAGTTCTCAAAGACTTTCTGGAAGAGCCCCATTTTTATGACCTTCTGAAAAGCTGTGAAAGCTGTAACTTCCATTGTCTGCTACTAATCCTCTCACAGAATTAGATCTGCATGTTCACAGAGTGGCTGCTATGGGGCGAATTGGCAGTTTTAAAAAAAGGCTTAAAAAATAAACCAACAAATGGATGAAGACATTCTTTGTGCCCCTCCCATTCCAGGTCACTTGTTTATTTCTCTTAGAAGACTTAGACAAATGTTACAGAATGCTACAAGGTCTTGAAATGGTAATGTAAGTTAGCAAAATATTGCAGGATAGTAATACGGACACTTGTCTTTTCGTATCAGGCATGCAGATAGCAACATCTCCCTTATACCAAGAGGCAGTTCAAAAGAGGAATCAAAGAGGCCCTGCTTTTAACAAACTTATTGATAGATGGAGTGCACCATATCCAGCTTCTTCTGTAACTTAATTCTTTTTTTCCTTTCAATGAATCCAAATAATGAGATTCTGTGAGAATTGAGTTTTCTTGGCTGCAGTCAGCTTTTAGAGACTTGACAACACACTTTCAGACAAAATACTTGGCTGCAGCTACTTGGCTTTTTTAGTTGTTCACATTCTAACAATGGACTATATATGGGGCAAAAACACCTTATAAAAAGAACACTTGAATTTGGCACTTCACAGTGCTCTCATTGTCTCCTCTGTCCTTTGTCTTTTAACGCAAAGTTGGGTGAAGCTGAGAACTAGCAGGTGCTAATGTGACTTCTGTTGCCTCTGCATAAACCCATTGATATGTCTATTTTTTTCTTTTGTATCAATGGTTTGATATATTAGTTCTGCAAACAAAAGAGAGAGATGCTTTTGCCATTAATCCGTGCTGGTTTTTTGTTTTGTTTTGTTTTTTGGTTAGGGAACTATTGTAAACAAGCCTTTTTCCCCCCCATGAAGTACCATGGAAAAGATTTTCAGGCAAAGGAGAGCTTTAAGATAATTGATCCACTGTTGTCAATATTGTTAGGGGCTCTGTCCCTACCTATTTCAGCTTTGTTGCTCCAAAGAATACTTTCTCTCTTTGCCTCAAATTAAATTGGGATGTGCAATGTCTTTTTGAAATGATATATTTTCAATAATTTGGAAATGTATTCCTGTAGGCATTAAAACTTTCATTCTCTTAGGCAGCTGGCAGTGGTAGGTGCTTATTTGATATCAGCATTGTAGTAACTCCCCTCCCCCCTCACATACATTGCAGTTTAAAAAGTTTATACATTGCTAAGACAGCACTGTTACTTCAAAATAAATTTGAGGGGAAACATAAGTACATAGCCAAAAAACACAGCTAAATGATGTCAGGATAATTTATTCCAAAATCAAATGGCAAAAAAAAAAAAGATAGCAAGGAGAGCCCTAAAAGATTTGAACATACATTTCACAGTCAAATAGAGTCTGTGGTGTTAAAGTCATAAAGACAGTCTGTATATCCATATGCCCTTGAAGTTGCCATATTTGACATAGTTAAGACTACCTGGACCCCAGTAATTGGGAAGCAATATTATTTTTGCATATCCAGAGAACAGTTTTTAAAGTTATGCTGTAAGTATATTTAACTTTTTTACATTTCAACTCTTCCCTTTCTCTCTTTTCTTTTTTAAATTGAGTTCTAATGGATACTTTTATTGCATTGTTGTAGCACACGTAGTCCTCAATTTACAATTATTTGTTCAGCAACCATTCAAAGTGATGATGGTGTTAAAAAAAAGTGACTTATGGTCAGTCCTTACACCTATGACTATTTTAGCATCCCTCTGGTTACATAATTAAAATTCGAGCCTTTGGCAATCACCATGGATTTACAATGATTGCAGCAGGGGTGAAATCCAGCAGGTTCTGGAAAACCGGTACCGGAAATGTTTAGTTTGGAGAACCGGCAAATACAACCGCTGGCTGTCCCCAGAGTGCGGAGGGAATGCAGATTTTGCAGTATCCTTCCCCTACCACACCCACCAAGCCACGGCCACAGAACCTGTAGGGAAAATTTTTGAATTTCACCCCTGGATTGCAGAGTCCGTGGTCATGTGATCGTCATGTGCAACTTTCCCAGCCAGTTTCCAACAAGCAAAGTCAATGGGAGAATCCAGATTTCCTTAATGACTGCACACTTCACTTAATGACCATGCTGATTCACTTAACCACCATGTCAAAAGGGGTCATAAAATCAGGCACGACTCATTTAACAACTACTGGACCATTTTTAATTCTATATAAAGAAATGTGGGGGGCTGCATCTAGTTTCCCTTGCTGGATCTTGAAAAAATTCAGCAGGATTAGAAGTGGTTGGTAACTAGGGAATTCTGGGAGTTGAAGTCCACACATCTTCAAGTTGCCAAGATAGAGAAATGCTAATCTAAACTGTCTCCTGAAATAACATAGTAACAAAACCATTTATGCTTGTTGGCAAGACAACTGTATCAGAGGTAGGTTCCTACCAGTTCAAACCGGTTCTACCAAGTAGGGAGTAGGCCGCTGGTGACATCACGGAGCCAGTTCTGCTCTGTGGGCGCTGCCATCTCTTTTTTTTATTTTATTTTTATTTTTTTCTTCTGCACATGCGCAGAAGCCGAGTTTCCGACACTGCACATGCGTTGCCATCTTGTTGTCGGCCTTTTTTGGGGGGAGAAGTTTTCAGGTTTTTTTCCTACAGCTCATGCACGTGCCCATAAGGCGCGCCCACGCAGCATGGGAGGCAGCGAACCGGCGGCGAGGTAAGTTAGAACCCACCCCTGAACTGCATGGATTATTGGCCACAAAGACATCAAAACTGGAACAGGAGTTTTGTTTTTATCTTAAGCATCAGCCATTTTAATCAGAAAATGCAACAAGCTTTTGAGTTCTTTTTTGTTTGTAATTTTTGGTGCTTGCTTGTTACTATTTCATTTCGGCCTATGCCGAATTTCCTTTGGCGGCATCTGCATTGTTCCAAATGATAGAGTCTAAACATAAGAGGCCAGTTTTGTTTTCCACTGCTCATTGAAATGTTATGAAATTTGATCATACTTGAATAAGACTTCCACTTTCTCCAATTCCAGTAGCTCAAAATTTATTTCGGCTTTCACTTGGAAATGAGAAATGCTTCCATGAGCAGCAGAATTCCTGCAGATGTTTGTCAGATGGAGCCAGTTTTTAGGGCATGGAGTTGCTGCTGATTTCTATATAGAGCTTTGTTCGGTTCTAGTGTCTTGCAGCTGCTGTTGAAAAGCTGTAAACAACAAGTGTGTATCAAGGAACTAAATCTGCTGGTGCTGTTGAATTGGTTGTTCATAGTGGGCACGAGGCACCTAAATCTGGAGTGAATTTACTAGATAAAGATTACTATAATAGTAGTTTGTCAGTTTGGACATTATACATTACAGAAAGAATGAATAATGGTTTGCAAACTTGATTCATATTAGGGATTCTAATTCTCCTTTCCTTTCCTGTTTAAGATCCTGTTTTGTCAAACTCTGGCATTTTGAGGAAGATAAAACCCCTCATGGTGAAGAATCCATTCTTCAAGAGGAAATAGATTTTCATCGTGTTGCCTCTTAAATGATAATGGGTGCCATATCTCTAATATGATTAACTATCCTGCTGTTCAGAAAGAAAATACAGAACAGAAGGAAATCGGTGACATTGTCTTCATTAATGATTTAAAAATGGGAAACAGCTTATTAATTCCTTTTGTCAGATCATACAAGTCTGCAAGACTTTTGAACGCCAGTGAGGGATACAAATAGAGACATTAGCACCATAAGAAAAGTAATGAAATTCAACATAGAAAAAGATAAATTAATGAGCATACAAAACAGTGATTTCTTAATACAAGAAAGTTCTGTGTAAATAAATGCTTGAAGGTGGCTATAGGGATAGTAAATTAGGTTTGAGTCGTCATGTAGCTCTAGGAAGGAATTCTACAAATACAAGTCATTTTTAAACTTTTTGAACAATTATGTGGCCATATTTTGGCTGTAACAGACATTAGTTTATCTTTATTCAAAGTTATTTTGTAGTAATAACCAGCAAAACCCATTTATGTTAATAAAGTGTGTGGAAGGTTGCCAAAGGTGTTATGTGCCAGGAATGAAGCTCTCTATAGCTACAATAGTTAAAGACACAAGTCTATATTAATCCCTAATATGAATCAAGTTTGCAAGCCACTATTTGCTTTTTTTGTAATGTATAATGTCCAAATTGACAAATTACTATTACAGTAATCTTTGTATCTGGGAACTTCATTCCAGTTAGCATTTGAATGGAGTAAATGCATTGTTTTCATCTGATGTCCAGAATCTAAAATTGGATTAGAATAATTTGAAATATATTTTAATTTATTTAAAGTGAAACCAATGAATCTGAAGTTGCTGTGTTGGTCTTCATTAAGCCTTTGCTTCTCTATTTTTCCAAAAAACTAGAAATGCTGCCCCTCACCCCCAAAAAAAGAGGGTGTAATGGGAGGGGAAGAGTGCAGCAGCTGTACCCAAAGAAAGAGATCTGGGCAGAAGAGTATTGGATGCAATGACTGACAGGTTTGGCCTCAACTGAGAATAATGAGAACAGCCATGAGATCAATATTTCATTTTTCTATTACAGTTATGTCAGTATTGTATCTGATTCAATATTGCATCTAGCCAAACTTGAAAAAGAACCGTACAAAAATAAGCATAGCACAGCAGGAGTCAGTTTATGTTTGGTTTGGACCACATCAGGAAATCCTAGGGCCTCTGGGCTAGTCTAGGAAGTTGAAAACTGCCTAATTGTTTAATATTTTTGCCAAGAAATTTATATGGATGCGCCCATGCAGTCAAAAGGAACCAAGGTTAACTCTTGGGAAATTTTAATCTTCATCTGAATTTAGTACCCTGACTGCTGTTTAGAAGGCCAGATCCTGAAGATGAAACTCAAATACTTTGGCCACCTAATGAGAAGGAAGAACTCACTGTAGAAGAGCCTAATGCTGCGAAAGATTGAGAGCAAAAGAAGAAGGGGACGACAGAGAATGAGGTGGCTGGATGGAGTCACTGAAGCAGTAGGCATGAGATTAAATGGACTCCAGAGGATGGTAGAGAACAGGAAGGCCTGGAAGAATATTGTCCATGGGGTCACGATGGGTCGGACATGACTTCACGACTAACAACAACAACAACAACAAAGTTTATTATTTGACTTAATTCCTTGTCAGCTTGCTCTTGCCTTTTTATCCTTCAATTAAAACTTTGTAGAAAATAGTGTCCCTTTTTGCACGTTGATTTATTGATTCATAACAGCATATTATTTTAGCATCTTTGTCTTTGTGTTCACATGTTGTACGTATATATTGCCAGTGATTCTAGATTGTTATAGTTTTGTAATCATGGTTAACTGTTCCTTGCTTTAAGTCACATATGAAAGTACAGTTTTACAGAGGAATTATTGAGTCTGTCATTTTTACTTCCATAACTGTCTAGTTTGGTATAGCAACCAAACGGGACAGGTACAGATTCTAATGGATAGTTAAGACTGCAGGAAAAACAATTACAACCAGCCTGCCTTCCATAGAAGACCTGTATATTGTATTAGAATGAGGGTTGAGAAAATAACTGGAGATCCCTCACATCCCGGACATAAATTGTTTTACCTCCTCCCCTCAGAATGGCACTACAGGGCATTGCAGGTCAAAACAACTAGACTCAGAGACAGCATTTTCCTTTGTGTCATCACTCTGCTGAACACCTAATTCTCATAGTAATGTCTTATGTCTATGTGTATTTACCCAAGTAGAATGGCTGTAGCACTATTATTTATCTTTCTTACTTCCTTCTTATTAGTATTATTATGATTATCATTATTCTGTTGAATGAACGAAAGGAATTTTATGAAAGATTTTAAATATATATATACAACTTGATCCATGAAAGCATTTCAAAAATGTCAAGACAACCAAATCTTCAGTGAAAGTCAGAAATCAGAAATCATATTTAATTCAATGTGAAGAAGCTACCATATACATTGCCTTCTGTTTACACCTGCTTTCATATTTAAATTCTACCACCTTTTAAGTATGAAAAAGAGAAAAAATTATATTTCAATTACAGGATGAAAAAGAAATGATCCAAAAGAAGAAAGAGAAAAGGAAAAAAATAATCCTAAATTTCTTTACTAAATTATATGCACAGGAAGAGGTACCAGAAGGGAAAATTAAAAGATACTTAGATAAAACAAATATAAAACAGGTGTTAGAGAAACAAAGAGAGGTATTAAACAGGCCAATCACAGAATTAGAATGGGAAAAGACATTGAAAAACAGAAAAACAGCAAAACCCCAGGATCGGATAGAATACCCATAGAGCTCTATAAAGGAGTAAGAGAAACATTAGGAAGACCCATGACAGAATTATTTAACGATATACTGGAAACAGCAAAAATACCCGTAACATGGACAGAAGCATTAATTATATTGATTCATAAGGAGGACACAGATCAGCAGCAAATTCAAAATTATAGACCCATATCATTATTAAATTCGGATTACAAATTATTTGTGGCTATAATAGCAGAAAGGCTGAAAAAGATATTAAATGAAACAATACACGTAGACCAAAATGGATTCCTACCAAAAAGACAAATTAGAAACAACATGAGAGTAATATTGAACACCCTGGAATATTACGAGGAACATCCTGAAAAACAGGCAGCTCTGGTTTTCCTTGATGCCCAAAAAGCGTTTGATAATTTAAATTGGAAATTTCTAATTGGACAACTAAAGTATATGAAATTTGGGAACAACTTTGTAAAAGTAATAGAAGCAATATATAAAGACCAGCAGGCAAGAATAATGGTAAATGGGGAGTTAACGGAGAAATTCGATATAAGAAAAGGAGTAAGACAGGGGTGTCCACTCTCTCCTCTTCTATTTATACTAATGTTAGAAACACTGCTGATTAGAATAAGGGAAGATCAAGAGATAAGGGGTTTAAAGATTAGAAAAGAGGAGTACAAATGCCAGGCATTTGCGGATGATTTGGTGTTTATATTAGAGGACCCACAGGAATCAGGACCAAAATTGATTAAACAAATAGAAAAATTTGGAAAAGTGGCAGGTTTAAAAATTAATAAGAGCAAAACAAAGATAATAACGAAAAATTTGACTAAAAAACAAATGAAGGATTTGGAAGATCAAATGGAAATGGAAATAGTTAAAAAGGTAAAATATTTAGGGATATGGTTAACAGCTAAATGCTCTTCAATAAAAGAGGATAATTATGGGAAAATGTTAACCCAAATAAAGAGAGATTTGGATACGTGGGGAAAACTCCAATTATCACTAATAGGAAGAATAACATCAATTAAAATGAATATCCTACCAAAATTACTATTTTTATTTCAGGTAATCCCAATAAAATTAGGAAGACAGTTTTTCGGAGATCTGAACAAAAATATCTCAAAATATATTTGGCAAGGGAAAAAACCGAGAATAAAATGGAAAATAACGCAAGATTTAAAAGACAGGGGGGGCTTTGCCCTACCGGATTGGCAATTATACCAACAAACAGCAGCGTTGATTTGGGTAAAAGATTGGATGGAACTAAAAAATGAAAGAATTCTAACGTTAGAAGGACATAATTTACAAATTGGCTGGCACGCATTTTTATGAGTTGAAAAATATAAAACACACTCGTACTTTAAAAGACATATGATTAGAAATATATTATTGCAAACATGGCAAATTGTTAAAAAACAGCATTATATGAAAATACCAAGCTGGATATCAGCTACAGAAGCACTAAGACATCCCAGTTTAGCAAATTATAAGAAAATAATCAGATACAAAGACATAATTAACGAATTAGGAATTTTAAAAGACAAACAGGAATTAGAGGATCAAGAAATGAATATAGATTGGTGGACTTATACCCAAATCAACGCCAAATATAAAGCAGATATAAAAGCACAGGAAATCCAGTTAGGGAAACATGAAATAGACAGTATTTTATTTGGAACAGAAGAAAAACTGATTAGTAAAATCTACAAATTTCTAATAAGATATAAAATGGAAGAGGAGAGAGTA
>JANHFT010005176.1:53290-67113 GCA_032467955.1 Pseudoxenodon macrops | reverse complement strand
GAAATGGAAAGAATGGGAGCCAATGTAAATATGTAATAAAATAAAAACTATAAGTGGAAAAATGTAACAAAAGAATTGTATATAGAAATAAGTAATTATGTAAATAAGATAGAAACCGATGGTGACTGGTGACAGGTGGGGAAGAAGTACCCCTCCTTTTGTGTATGTATTTGTATTTGAATGTTTGTATGTCAAACTTTATGAAATAAAATTTATTTTAAAAAAAAGAAGTATGAAAATGAACAGATATTGTTGTGTCTCCAATATTTACAGAATTATGTTTACTAATTATGCTTATTTTATTGTCAGAATTGTTCCTGTTACTAATGACTGTGCTTGCAACCCTAAGCAAAGCATCAAATGACTTTCTAGATCAGTCTTGCATGACATACAGCCTTAAGCAGCATGTGGCCTGCCAAGCAGCCTTGTGCAATCCACTGGCACTTTTAAAAAAGTAATGCATTCTCAGTTGTCTCCCCAAAAGACGTGCATTGGTATTGCCTCCAAGCCTTATTGTCACTGCCAGCTCTTGTGGTGACACCGATTTACTAGCTGTGGAATAGCTAATCTGTGTGCCAGGTATTCCTTTGTGACTTCTGAGGATTTTTAATTTATCAATAAGACCTTTTCCCTCTATAGGTTGTATATGCCTGTTCTAGATTCTGAGATGAAGAGATACATGCATTCTGATGGTGAGGCCAGGTTTTTGATACTTTATTCTTCCTAGCAAGTATTTATTTCACTTACCAAGAATCATTATGAAACTTTTCCTCCTCTGGAAGGGATCTTAATACCAGGTAGTATCATTTCTTTGTTGTTAGTTGCGAAGTCATGTCCATCCCATCGCAACCCCATGGGCAACGTTCCTCCAGGCCTTCCTGTCCTCTACTATCTTCTGGAGTCCATTAAGCTCACACCTATTGTTTCAGTGACTCCATCCAGCCACCTCATTCTCTTCTTCTTTTGCCCTCAGTCTTATCCAGTGAGTCCTTCCTTCTTGTTAGGTGGCCAAAGTATTTGAGTTTCATCTTCAGGATCTGGCCTTCTAAAGAATATCATTTCTACATTATAAATATTCTGTTATTTCCTAGAAATCTCTTGTTTGGGTTGTTGATCACTTTATTTTTATGATGAGTTGGAAGTAGACTTTTTTCCCACACAGGTGCAAGTAGTTTGAAAAATCCACTATGATCTGTGGTATGTAGTCAGTCATTTTCGTCCTTTGATTTTCAAGTGGGTTTTGCAAGTATTTGAGCAGTCATAATGCAGTAAATGCATTTAAAGAGAATCCAGTCTGTAGAATCCAGCCTTTCCATTATTTTATATTGAAAGATACATAGATGACTATTGTGCACTATACCTGAGCTTTCTACAAACATAAAATTTAGTTATTTGCATTATAAAACTGCAATTGTTGCTACCAATGACATTGCAATTTTCTTTGTAGCGTATAATTTGAACATTTTGAACTCTTTCATTTCTCTGCCTTTAAAATGTATCCGTAGTCACAAAGAAAACTAGCTTAAAAGCAAAATGCCCTTTTAACTACTTTCTATTGTTCAAATTGTACTTCTCTTAACCCTACTTTTCAGTATCAATAATGGAGATAAATTTGTGCTCGCCCTGCTAGGACCGCTGCTTTTTCCTTTTCTTTCTGTTTGTCTTTTAGATAGGTTTAGATTGTAGTTCTCTGGCCTCTTGCCATTGGCAATGATCATAGTGATATACTGCCCTCTTCCTCCAGCTTTAATTCCATGCAGTATTGACACTATGTGAAAGCTGAGTTACTGGTTCCTACATTTGAATAGCATTTGTTAGTTAGTTCTTAGAGGCTTAAGGAATTTATCATTTTCTTGGTAACCCTGGAAATTTCTCTTTCTTTTCAGTATAAGATGTAACTGATCAGTTTTCATTACTAGTTGGTAGTCATTGGGAAATGCATATACACACATATACATATATACCCATCCATAAATAACTTTGAATATTTATTCCTTGGGTATGTATTTAGATATAATATTTAAAGTATTAAATAAAGAGCCAGTTTGGTGTGATGGTTAAGACATTAGGCTAGAAACCAGGAGACTGTGAATTCTAGTCCTGCCTTAGGCACAAAGCCAACTGGGTAACTGTGGGCCAATCATTCTCTTTGAGCCCTAGGGAGGAGCCAGTGGAAAACCACTTCCAAAAACATTGCAGAAAAAACTTCAGAGATTTGTTCAGGGAGTTGCCAGGAGTCAACGTTGACAAATGTATCAAATGGTTGATTGATGCTGGTATTTAATTTTAGATGCATTTTCCTATTTTATGTTTGATTTCTACACTGCAGTTTTAAGTAGAAGGGTCTTACAGAGGGTTCATGAGGATAGGTCAGGCCTTCCATAGACTATTACCCTCCCAACAGGACAGCCAGCTTTAGTATGTCCCATTCCTGGATGCTATCTCCTCCTACGATAGAGAAGAGGCATTGACCTTACATGATATGTTTCTTCTCATCGGGGTGGAGATAGCATCCAGTCTCTTCCTCTTTATATGTTAGGTGGGCCTTCCTCTGACAGTATTGAATTTAGCGTATCTGAAGCACGTCGGGTCTATCACTTCCTTCATCAAGTCTGGGGAAACCATGGCAACGAAGGCGGCCCTTAAAATTTCTGACAGACTCAGTCCTCCAATCAACAGATGAGGTCAAAACCCATTCCTGGATGCTAGCTCCACCCCGATGAGAAGAAGCATATCAGGTAAGACCAACGCCTCTTTCCCCCTGTTGACTTGGCACTTGCAAGATCAGCGCTGCTGCCTTTCGCACCAAAAGACCAGGGCATTACACAGCCTTAAAAAAACATGACTGCAATCTGGTGAGTCACAGCAATCTGAGTTTGAGCGGCTCAACTTCCCAAGCAGCGGCAAGAGCAGGCATTTACCCGATGTTGCTGGCACAGCTGTTATTGCTCGCTCCACCACAGAGGCCTGGCTAGGTATTGGCAGGAAGAGACTAACATCTAAGATGGTGGATCGATCTTCACCGCAAGACATTGGTGAGAGGAGTACTTCCCCCAGGACCCAAGGGGCGTGTAAAACGGGCTCCAGGGGATCCAAGACCATTACCAAGGGCCTGACCAGCCAAAGGAGGTCCAAGACCCTGGTGCCCACTAGGGTTTTCTCAGCCTCTGAAAAGGATGTTGAAAGGTGCCAAAGAGCATTGGAAAGGCAATTTGCCAAAAATTTCAAGCAGGCTGAGTTGGCAAGGCCCCAACCTGGGGCCCAGACCTAGGTGGTGGCTTCCCACTGGTCTCTTCCTGAATTATCCTCACACAACTTTGAGGAAGAACTGGAATGGATACCAGAGGATCCTGAGGAGCCACTGGTTCCTCAGACTACCAGGAGGACCACCATGTCCTACTTTTGACGGACAATGTGGCCACAAAGGCCCACATAAACTTGTTCCAGACTTATGAACAAAGCGGAGAAGCTGGGCAGCTGGGCAACTGGGCAGAGAGGAACAGGCTCTCCATCAGAACAGAGCACATTTTGGGGACGTCAAACTTGCGGGCGGACTGGTTGAGCAAGACGACAATTGACCAGGCCGAATGGTGCCTGCATCCAGACCTATTCGAGGACCTGTGTCAGAGATTCAACAGACCCATTATAGATTTGTTTTCTCACCCGTCAAATGCCCAACTCCCGAGATTTTACTCTAGGTTCCCAGCACCGGGGGCAGAACAGGTCAATACCCTTCGCAGCCCTTGGCCTCAGGGGCTGCTCTACACCTTCCCTCCCCTTTCCCTCATTCCGAGGATAATCAGGAAGGTGCTAGAGGAAGGGATGGAAGTTCTCCTCACCCCGCATTGGCCCAGACGCCCCTGGTTCACAGACCTGGTCAACCTCTCGGCGTCCCGGCCCTAGGATAGAATCTCTCTCAGTCAGGGGGTCGTATTGTACCCAGACCCTCAGTGGTTGCAGTTGACCGTTTGGCACTTGAGAGGGACCTCCTGAGAAATGCCAACCTCTCCAATAAAGTGATCCAGAAAATCCAGGCCTCCAGACGGCCTTCGAAAAACCGTATTTATGATCCTACTTGGGCAGCTTTCTGCCAATGGTGTGCCAGGAAATCTTTGGACCCTGCTGGGGCCTCCATTCCTGTGATCCTGGATTTTTTGCAGGAGGGGTTGGTCAAAGCGTTATCACCGAACACACTATGCCTTTGAGAAGGAGCATATCAGGTAAGACCAAAGCCCCTTCTAATTACAAAAAGAAAGAGATGCAGTATTTGTGCCTAACATCAACATCCCCGAAGACTCTAAAATTGGAGCAAGTCATGAACTGCAGAAGGATTGCCCTATATACTTACTTCACCGTATCCATAATTGTTTCCCTTAAGGGAACACCGAAGGTATGAAGGGTAGAAATTTATGATTGCATGATAACTTACTACTCTTAATGACAGCAAATGAGATTTTCATATATATAATATATAATAAGATATCTACCATTTCCTTTCATTAATATTAATCCATTCTTAATTCACTATTAGAATTTTGTCTTCAGTGTATTAACTAAAACTAAATGTAATACTCAGATAAACTCCCAAGTGGCTTTACAGCATTGAATAGTCTAATTTTGGACATTTTTAACTACATAAGATAATATTGTCTTCCTTCTCTTAATTTCTCTTAACTTAATTTTAGATGTTTTCATCATTTGATGTTCTATTATTGTTTTAAATCAAAGTTTCCCAATGTTTCCGGCTTTGCAGACTGGCGGGGGATGGGGTGGAGAGTGGATAGTTCCACATGAGCGACTGGCAAGCATGCACAAACATGCAACTCCATTTGCATGAACAGCGTGCAAGTGCACCTGCCACTCATGCAAATGGAGCACACACACTCACCCGCTACTTGCGTACGTGAAGATACACATGCATGCGCTCGCTGGCTGTTTTCGCAGCCCAGTTGCAATCACTTCATGGCCCACTAGTGGACCCACAGTTTGGGGACCCCTGGTCTTATGTGTTTTAAGGCAGTTTTCTAAGATTTGGTCAAAAGAACGATGAACTGTACTCTGCTTGTTTATTGGACGGAATTTAAAGGAAATTCGATATCTTAAAGCTATCACATATTTCATTTTTTTTAAAGCCAGATCTCATATAATAGATTTTTCACTAGCATGTATTTTTGTGATTCTGGAAGTCATAAGAAAGGGATTAGATTGTCCTCACCTATGGTAACCCAAATTTCCATTGGCTGTAGGAAGCTTACATTTGAGACAGTTCTCTGATAATTTATTGAAGAAAAAGACGGAAAATGTATTTCTTTTTCAGAGGATAAAAATGTGGCCTTTGAAGAATAAAAGAAATACTCTTTGGCCACTGTTCCGTACTCTTTCTTAAATTTTTCTTCCATATCTATAAATACAATTGCATGCTTCACTGTTCTTTCTGGTAAAATGTTTTGAACGCAGAAGAAAACTATGTAATAACATGTTGCCATATTAAATATTTAATGTTTTAAAAAGTTAGCTAGGGATGCAGTATCCTGTTTTCTCACATTCATATTCTACAATAAATCAGTATTCTGTAGCCAATGAACATATTTTTGGAATTTCCCTCATTTTGATATTTTCCCTGCTAGTTTTGTCTTCAGGTAGACCTTGAGATTCCAACAAACCTGCTGCTGATATCTGTAGAGATTATGATCTTTTGACAATATCAGAATTCACAAGTGAAATCCCAAGTAGAGAAAATGATTACTAAGGGTAGCAATCAAATGATTTTTAAAAGCATTAAAGGCATCCTTGATACTTTTGCTTGCAAATGAAATTATTTTAAGTGTTGCTAAATCTTAAAAAATGATAAAGATGGTTCAGTTGTACAGAATCCCTCTATATAGAACAGGATGTGATATTTTGTGATAACATCTCTATTTCTGTGAATGTATATGAACATATCACCATATTTGTTTTCTGCTGGATTTTTGTTTTTGTTTTTTGTATGTGTATGTAGAATTACCGTGAGGAAAAATATCTTACATTACTCCTGTGTTAACTGTCTTCAGTTATGTTTTTTCATAAAATAAATTGTAAATATTTGGCTGTTTGGGAAAGCAAAAATTCAATTATAGCCTGCTTTAAGCAATGTATGCTTGTATTTTTATGATATCCAAAAAGGAGCACATAGTACATTTATTTGAACAGACATATGCTTATTTTAGCAGATTTTTTTCAAAATAAATGATATATATCACAGGTATATTTTGGGTATAAAAGGCTAGATCTGTAAAATGTATGTGGATGTTTTTATTTGCTTTGTCTTTATTACTTTTATTTTTATCAGCTTGATTCAAGCATGGGAAGGTACACTTGGAAATGGGGTAGATTTCTCTTGGGGAAGGTGATTCTGTTGTGTGATATTGATAAACTCATTCTGTTCTCCTATGCTTGGCCCCAGAATCTACTTTTTGGAGCTTTGGTAGCTCTGGTCTCCAGCTACTGCTATTTAATGCCAGGTCAAACTGCAGTAAAGCTCATTTTATCCACAATTTGATTATGGATTGGAGATCTGACTTGGTTTGTATGACTGAGACCTGATTGGGCATTGAAGCAGGGCTTCTCCACTCTGAAATGTGCCCTCCTGGGTACTGAGTGTGACTCTATGGCATGGGTGGGAGTATGGTGGTTGATTATAAATATTTGGTGGCCTCTAGAGTCCTGCCCAAGATATCCACCAAAAGTCATTGTTGGAGAATGAAGCTGACTTGAGCACAGCTAAGAGTCTATATTCGGACTCATCTTGTAAGCGATTATAGCAGAGAAACATAATTTCCACCCTTATTTCATCTGCAGAGCATCTGTTTTGCTGACCAAGTCTCTCCTGTATAATGAGGAGTTGGGGAGATCCTCTATGGCCTTTACGAGGAATATTCTTGGCATCTGTCAAATAAAGTTGCTTGATTTCATTCAGAGTTGAGCTCCGACTGGACAGATCCTTTGGAAGTGATTTAGACATGTCTGAGCCCTATTATCTAGAATTCTTTATTGGCCAAGTGTGATTGGACACACAAGGAATTTGTTTTTGGTGCATGTGCTCTCAGGGTACATAAAAAGGCAACATACATTTGTCAAGAATCATAAAGTACAACACTTAATGATAGTCACAGGGTACAAATAAGCAATCAGGAAACAATATCAATAAAAGTTGTAAGGATACAAGCAACACGTTACAGTCCTGCAGTCATAAGTTGGAGGAGATGGTGATAGGAATGATGAGAAGACTAATAGTAATAGTAATGCAGTCTTAGCAAGTAGTTTGACAGTGGTGAGGGAATTATTTGTTTAGCAGAGTGATGGCAGAGATATGAGCCCATAGGCATACATCAAAACAACCTGCACCCAAAACCCCTGATTATGAAGTCAGGCAATTTGTGTGGGCTGATGATCTTTGAGAACTAGGACTGCATCTTCACAGGGAAAGCATCTTAGTTGAACTCAAGTGTTTTAGAAACGGGAAGAAGCAATCACATTTCTGGACTGATCCTCTCACCAAAGTCTTCAGATGCAGAATTTTGAATTAATGGTGGAGGGGAAAGGAGAGGGAGGAGCAGCAGGGCAAAGAACAGCCCTGCTGTGCAAGCAATGAGTTATCTCCCTCAGTCAGTTCTCTCGGTTTGAGAGACACCTGGAAAACGTAGAAGAAGAAGCTGTTTCTGGTGAAAACCTCTGGCCTCTACAGCCAGAGGAAAATGGGGAAAATAACCTAAGACAGAGTTGGCTGCAGGTAATCCTCGATTTACAACCACAATTGAGCCCCAAATTTCTGTGGCTAAGCAAATCTATTAAGTGAATTTTGCCGCATTTTATGACCTTTCTCGCCGCAGTCGTTAAATGAATCACTGCAGTGAATCTGTCTTCCCCATTGACATTGCTTGTCAGAAGGCCACAAAAGATGATTCACTTCACCTCAGGACAATGCAATCGCCATATAAATATGAGTCAGTTGCCAAGCGTCTGAATTTTGACCTTGGGGATGCTACAGCGGTCGTAAGTGTGACAAACAGTCATACGTCACTTTTTTCAGTGCCATTGTAACTTCAAACAGTCACTAGATGAACTGTTGTAAGTCAAGGACTGTATGTATATTATGGAACATATAGAAAGCTATCATATCTTATATATATATATATATGCAAGTCTTGGTGTAATCGGGTCTTTCCCCATATATATATAATAACATTATAGAGAAGCTAACTTAGAACAGCAGATTAAAAATACCTGATGATGGTAAATGTGATTTTACCGAAACGTTGTGCTAATGGCACCTTTGATTCTACACGGGAAAGAACCCGAACAACAAAATACCTACATACATATATATATATGTATTCTTTAACTGGACTTTGAAAACTTGAATGTCTTTTAGGTTTTCATACCTGCCAATCCAAAAGAATGTGGCATTTGTCTGTGGATATGTGGAAATGCTTGCTAATAAACTATTACAAAAGTTGCCATTGAGAGGCAGCAACATGCCTTTTTAAAGAACACATTCAAAAACCCATGGTAAAGTAATTGTAAAAGAAATAAGAATAAGCCCTTTTTATTGTCAATAAATTGTCTTAGATTTGGAAGAACTGTTATGATCAAGTGCCTATGCTTGGTTTGTGAGCTGCTGAGAAGTGAATAGTCCTCTGAAACTGGAGGTTTTTTTGTTTTATTGTCAATTTGTTTGGCATTGATGGGTAAAATAACTAACATATTTTATTTGTTTTTAATTTATTGTATTTATTTGTAACTTAGGAAGCTTTGGTGTGCCCTCCCCTGAAAGGATTATTGCTCGACCTGATAAAGCTAAACAGTTTTTGTCCATTTTCCAATATTCCCTGCTTAGGGAAGATTGTGGAGAGAGTGGTTACATGGCAGCTGCAGAGGATTTTGGATGAAGTGGGATAATCTAGATCATGGGTCCCCAACCACCAGTCTATGGACCGGCACCTCCAGTGTGTGGACAGGCACCGGTCCGCAGCATGCCAGAAATTGGTCCGCGCAAACAAGCGAAGGCCCAACTGCGGGATGCAGGTAGCATGCGAAACCACACCCCTCCGGTCCGCAGAGAAACCTCTCTCCATGGAACTGGTCTCTCGTGTCCAAATGTTTGGGGGCCGCTGATCTAGATCCTTTCAGGCAGAGTTCAAGCCAAGGTTTGGGGCTGAGGCTCCCCTTAGAAATTAGAGAGGCCCCAACGATATTGGCCTTTCGCAAAGCTTTACAAATATATGTACACGGTTCTGGGGCTCAGAATCCATTAAAGGCCCTGTCACTTGGCTTTACTATTAGTTGATTAATCATCATAGCATTGTGTTTCAATGGACTTGTTATGGCTAAACATAACATGGTCCATTTGACGAACTCAGCCAGTGTGGTTATTTTTAAGCTTTTGTGATTAGTAGAAATGGAACTTTTGATACATCTCTGAAATATTTTCAACCTGACTTTTGTTATGAAACAATGTCTGTGCCGGAATAGATTATTATTATAATTATTGTTCTCCCTGGCATTAAAATCAATCACATGAAAAGCTAATGCCACATTTCAGCACTGACAGTAAATGATGGTAAATTATCAGGTATTATTTCAAAGTCTTTTTGAGGAAAGTCATATTAATTAAAGTATGAGGGCAGCTATTTTTAATTTTAATTAATTATTTGTACGCTACTTCTGATGCACAATTTTGTATGTGGGAGTGATACATTCAAAACAATGAGAAATGGGAATAACGTTTTTCAGACATGATCCATAATATACATTCTTTAAAATATATTTGAATAATTTCTTACTACATGGAAATGGGTTGCTAAATAATTGATTTAAAAAAAACATTTTCTGATATTGTGGAAAGCAAAGTAAGAGATTTACTACAAATAATTGTATTTCTCATCACACAAATAAGATGAATGAGAAAATGTGATATTTGCTGAAAGAGAGAAGATGATACATTTTGCACAAATCATACAGTGGTTTCAATCACTTTCTTACTTTAGTTCCCGCCATGAATTTGGCATATAGTACAGATAATCCTTGACTTACAACCACAATTGAGCCCAACATTTTTGTTGTTAAGTGAGACATTTGTTAAGTGAGTTTTACCCCATTCTTGCCACAGTTGTTAAGTGAATCATTGTAGTTGTTAAGTGAATCTGGCTTATCAGAAGGTCGCAAAAGGTAATCGCATGCCCCAGGATACTGCAATGGTCATAAATATTCAATGTGAGTTTTGTGCACATGACCCTGGGGATGCTGTAAGAGTTGTATTAAAAAAAACGGTCATAAGTGACTTTTTTCAGTGCCATTGTAATTTTGAATGGTCACTAAGCGAACTGTTGTTTAAACTGGGGACCTGTGTCCTTCCAAGCATCATCATATTTATCAGTGTAACACCAGGGATCTAGAGCACCTAGGAGCCCACCAGTGGTGAAATCAAATTTTTTTACTACCGGTTCTGTGGGCGTGGCTTGGTGGGCATGGTGTGGCTTGGTGGGCGTGACAGGGGAAGGATATTGCAAAATCTCCATTCCCACCCCACTCTGGGGCCAGCCAGAGGTGGTGTTTGCCAGTTCTCCGAACTGCTCAAAATTTTCCCTACCGGTTCTCCAGAAGCTGTCAGAACCAGAGGTGGGTTCCTACCGGTTTGTACCGGTTCTACCGAGTAGGTAGTAGGCCACTGGTGATGTCACGGAGCCGTTTCTGTTGCTCCGTGTGCACCAACATCTATTTGGGGGAATTTATTTTTTGAAAAAAAAGTTTTTTAGGATTTTTTTCTTCTGTGCATGCGCAGAAACTGAATTTCTGAGCATGCATCGCCATCTTATTTTCGGCCTTTTTTTATTTTGGGGGGCATTTTATACTGCCATGCACATGCGCACCAGGTATGCGCACGAGGCACGCCCATGCAGTGCGGGAGGCAGCAAACCGCCGGCAAGGTAAATTTAGAAACCATCCCTGGTCACAACCTGCTGGATTTCACCCCTGGTGGGTACGTATTCCCACTCCTCCTTCAGGGTAAAAATGAACACCATTTTCATTTTTCATTAAGACAAAGAAATAAATATATCTGTCTGACTGAATAAAATCATAGAATTATATAGCTGAATCACACCACAAAGATAATTTAGTTTGGACTTCCTCAGTCTTGGCAACTTGGAAATGTGTGGACTTCAACTCCCAGAATTCCCCAGCCAGTTGCTTAGGTATTTGCACTGCATTTTCTTGAGGCATAGAGATCACAGCTGAGGGGCCCGTGTTAATAAGGAACCACTAGACCATCTGACCATTTCAGCCAATCTGGAATTAATATTTTATGGGCGCCCCTAAGAAACTGACTGGCAGGCAGTGATGCAGCCATCCTGACAGGGCCAGGTTTACTGCGTAAATAAGCAATCGAGAAGTGCTCCTCTGCTGATTAATTCAGTGCAATGGGGAGCTTTAATGTCCTGTAAGAAAGGAAAATACATTGTCAATTAATTACAGGCTCCGTACTACAATGTTCCTGCTGAGAGGACCATATGTGTCGATGTTGTTTGCTAGGATTTATAAGACCAGGAATCTCCATCCTTCCCAATCACATGGCACACAATAAAGTTCAATAGATTCAGAAGAAACCCAAGATTTTTTTGCTGGAGGGGAGCAATTGTCTGTCTGGTACCTCAAATCTAGCATGGCAAAGAGGTTCCAGATTATCTCCTTTTGTTGCTCTTCAGCATAATGACTCTGAATAAAGCTTTTCCAGCTTGCTTCAGCCAGAACAGATACGATTTCTTTTCCATCTGCTCAGCTCCTGACAGCCTTCTAACCATCAGCCACAAGATGATGGAATTAAGTAGTGTACAATATGGTCTTTTCTTTCTACTGTATTGGTTCCTGTCTCTAGATATAACCTGCTCAGGATAGTCTGGAAGAGGGACCTCCTCCAGGTCTAATTAATTAAATGCATGCGTTCATTCATTAAATAAATACAATACTACCAGCCTGTCCTTCTTACTAGGAAGTCCAGATCAGGGATAACAGATAGATACGCTAATGGATCTACTAGCTTGCCTCCATCCTCGCTCAAAATCCAATTTTGTTCACCATGATCAGAGATGGGATTCAGCAGGTTCTGACTACTTCTGGAAAACTGGTAGCGGAAATGTTGAGTAGTTTAGAGAACCACCTCTGACTGGCCCCACCCCCATATATTCTCTACCTCCCGAGTCATAGCTGATCAGGAGGAAATGGGGATTTTGCAGTATCCTTCTCCTGCTACTCCTGCTCTGGGTGCATCATCATTAGAGGTTTTCAGAAAGAGAATGTGTTGTGTTCTCACTAATCCCCTATGCATTCCTAATCCCCATTAGCATGTCCCATCTCTGGTTGGCTAACTAGCGGCGGGAAGTTTCAACCAATGTAATTGTCTGCCTGCAAGCCAGGGGAATCCCATAAAAGAGGGTTCCCCACGGCCAGCAGGCAATCCGGATTACTACGAGCTGATTGCAATAAACGAGAGCTGACTGTTCACTGCGACTCGAGTCTTTCCTATGCTGCGCGATCTGTTACTACCGGTTCTATAGAACCGGATAGAACCAGTAGGAACCCACCTCTGAAATGAGGGGTCCTTGGTGCTCTCTGAGCTTGCTTGTTTTCTTGCAGACATTTCATTACCCTAACTAGGTAACATCATCAGTCCTAGTATGCTGTGCTGTTTGCTGTCAATTTATATTCTGGTGTCTGGTGGGAATCTTAGAGATTCTGATGAGAATCTTAGAGATTCTTTGGTTGAACTGTTTGCTGTTGGCTCTTTGGCAGTTTCTTGATTGGGGTATTGTTTACTTGATTGCTAATTTGAAGTTAACCTTGGAAATTAATCTCTGCTGATCTGAATGCTAATTACTGGTAGAGAGGTGCTGGATTCTTTTTCTCTTTTGGGCTGGTTGATTATCTTGTTTGCATGGTCTATAGATGTTGTTAATATCTATGTGTCTATTGATGGCTGATTTATCAGAGTGCCAGACTCCAGAAATTTCCTTGCATTTTTGGCCTTGGCCTTGTCTAGGATTGTGACATTTTCCCAATTGAAACTCTGATTAAATCTGGCTATATGTTGTGAAATTAAAGAATGTTTGTCTTGTCTTCCGACTGCCATTTGGTGTTCATGGATGTGTTCTGCCAGTCTTCTGTCCTACATAGTGGTTGTTGCAGTTCTTACATTGTATGCTGTAGATAAGTCCTGTTTTTTTCTTCTTATAAAAATGTATTAAAATAATATATAATTTGTAATATGCAATATAAAATAAAATAGGTTTCTTTAAAAATCATTATGCACATCCCCCTAAATGAAATATTATGAAACATGTTACATACAACGCACTGAATAAAAATGATAGATACTGGTATAAAATGTAGGAGTTTATGATTATGATGTTAGACTAGGACTAGAAAGAAGAAAATTTTATACTAGAATTCAGGCTCAGGCATGAAAGTTGACTGGGTAGTTTTGGCCAGGTACTCTTTCTCTCCACCAACCTCCAGTTAGTGTAACTGATTGGTGGGGACTCAATAACACAAACCACCTTGAAGAGAATGATATTTTTTGTTAATCTCAGCAAACATTTACTACATGATTCAAAAGGTATCATTCGGATAAAACTCAGTCAATCTTCACATCCATAGAGTAAAGTTTGCAATATATATATTGCAAACTTATATATACTGTATATATTGCAAAATTATATATATATAATTTGTTGTTCGGGTTCTTTCCCGTGTAGAATCAAAGGTGCCATTAGCACAACGTTTCGGTAAAA
>JANHFT010005176.1:42821-53190 GCA_032467955.1 Pseudoxenodon macrops | reverse complement strand
GGTGGGTGGGATGGAGAGCAATTATAGATCTTAAATGGCTGAACCGTTACATCCAGTACTGCCGGTTTAAGATGCATTCACTTCTTTCCATTCTGGAGGGCGTGCGGGAGGGTGACTTCCTCACATCACTTGACCTTACTAAGGCATATCTGCATGTGCCTATCTTGCTTCTTCACAGGCAATATCTTAGATTTTATTTTAAGGGCCATCATTATCAATATGCGGCCATGTCATTTGAGCTCTCATCTGCTCCCAGGGTCTTCACTAAGATCATGGCTGCCCTGGCAGTTACCTGCCCGTGCAGATCCAATGTTACCTGGATGACATTTTGCTACAATCCTCATCAGAGCTCCAATCACATAAGGATCTGAGGGTCACCATCCAGGTTCTGAGACTAATGGATTCTCCATTAATTTGGAGAAGAGTCATTTGACCCTTTCCACTCGATTACTCCATTTGGGGGAAATCATAGATTCGGTGCAGGGTACAGTGTATTAATGCCAGGAGTGCCAGGCCAGTCTCCAGGAGTTGGCAGGCAAAATCCAGAGAGACAGAACTGCGCCATTGGCTGTACTCTCTCAGCTCCTGGGTAAAATGATATCTAAACTGCGAATGGTTTCTTTTGCCTTTCCAGAGGTCAGGCAGGAGCAGCTCACCGGCAAAGTTCCAAATCCCAATGGATGCTACACAATCCCTCAACTGGTGGAGGTCTCCAGCCATCAGCAAGGGCAGCCTATTCCGGGAACCGGACTGCATTGCAGTAACAGCAGATGCCAGCCTGTTTGGCTGGAGCACCCATCTCTATTCGCAGAAGGCCCAGGGGCAATGGAGCGAGGCAGACAGGTCTTTTAAATATCAATTGGCTGGAGCTCTGGGCCGTCCACCTGGCCCTATGCCAGTTCCAGCAATCAGTAACCGGCCAACATCTGTTGATGCTGACAATGTGGCCGCCAAAACGCATATAAATTGCCAGGGTGGCACACGGTCCAGACCCCTTGTGGTTCCAATTGACTGCCTAGCGCTTAAGTGGAGCGCTCTGAGGAAGGACAATATCTCCTCCAGGGTCATCAGAATGATCCATGCCTCAAGGAGACCCTTCACCACTTTACAATGCCGCTTTTTGCGGCAAAATGAGGACATTTTGTGGGTGGTGTGTTAAGGTGAACATTGCTCCCACGGAGGCCTCAATTGCTCAGATCCTGGAATTCCTCCAGGATGGGTTAGATATGGGGTTGGCTCTTAATACCATCAGGATACAGGTGGTGGCCTTGTCTTCAGTATTGTGATGTGGGAGGTTGGAATCCCTGGCCCTACATCCCACAATCCGTAGATTCATCCGGGGTGCTGCTAACTTGTGTCCACCTGTGGTACATAGATAGCCGACCTGGGACTTGTCCAAGGTCCTCAACTCTCTCACCGGGGCCTCTTACGAACCTCTGCGTTTTGCCAGACTACGATATCTTACCTGTAAGGTGGCATTCTTGGTGGCCATCAAGATGGCCAATGGGCCAGGAGAGTGTCTGAGCTGGCTGCTCTGTCAGTAAGGAAGGACTTGTGTATATTCCACAAAGACAGAGTTATTCTGCGTTTGGCCCCTTCCTTTATTTCAAAGATTAACACTTGGTTCCATAAAGCATAGGAGTTAATTCTCCCTAACTTGCTCCCTTTAGGAATTCAGAAGCATTATTTCTTTCCTTCCAGCCAGTTTCGCTGAATAGCAGGATGTCTCCGTCGGTAGTGGGATGATGGATGAGATTTTTCATCACAACAGCCTATGAAATCCAGGCCCTGGCCCCTCCCGGGCGCATTATAGCTCATTCTACAAGGAGTGCCTCAACTTCAGCCCCATGGGCTAACCAGGCTTCCATCAAGGAGGTCTGTCGTGCAGCCACCTGGTTATCCCCTTCTCCATTTGTGAGACATTATAAAATGGATGTATTCACTTCCACTGAAGCGTCTTTCAGCAGAAGCGTTCTTCTAAAGTCCACAAGGAAGTAAGGGAGTCCAAACCAGACTCAACCCACCCGTAAGGACAAGCCAGCTTTGGTATGTCCCATTCCTGGATGCTATATCCATCTTCTAAGAAGGAGTGTATCAGGTAAGACCAACACCCCTTTTGATCTCCCAGGCTCTAGAGACTTGTTATCTTTGACTCTGGATGGGGTTGCATTCTCCTGGATCAAGGGAGTGCCATTTTGATATCCTCCCTGACTCATACTTGGATGAGCAGGGAACAACAATTACTAGAGATGTGTTTGCACAAATCTGTTTTGTGTACTAATTGTAGCCTTTCCTGGACCAGGAGACCTTTTTCATGGTCAATCATTTCTCATTTGGATTACTGGCTTTACATGGGTCTAGTCTACTCTTGAAGACTATTTGGAAGTTACAATTGGTGTAGAATGCAATGGTGTCCATGATATTGAGTGTTCATAGGTTTTGCCTACATTGCACCCTTATTGTGCATGCTCTCACTTTCCTACCGGGTACAATTCAAGATGCTTATTATCACCATTAAAGCCCTATCTGACATCTGGTTATTTGCTGAGCCACTTGTCCCTGAGAATATCTGCTGATCCCACTGTATGAGACAGGATAAACACTCTCCAGATCCTTTCCCTCAAATTTTGCCACCTATTGGAACGTTGGAAGAGTGCTTTTCAATGGCAACCCTCACATTTTGAAATATCCTCCCCCTCTGGCAACTCAACAGGATCTCATCCTTTTAGCCTGTTGGAAGAATATCTACTCCTGTTTTTTACTGAGACCTGGGATAGAATAGAAAGAAAAGAATGAGGGTAATTGGAGTTTGCTGTAACAGGGCATCCTAAGTACATGATTAAGTTGTAGGGTATTTAATGTTTTTACTGTTTTACTTTATGATTATGTTTTATAGTTATTGGTTTTATTGCTGTTGTGAGCTGCCTGAAGTTATTTAAGATGGCCAGCCAATCAAACCTTTTAAATAAATAAAATTTATTTGATATTAAAATATACACATACATATTCTAATTTGGGATATACTGTATGTGAATACAATGAGTCATAGAGTCATGGTGTCATAATTTACCTTGTATTCTGAAAATATTATTCTGTTACTATTGCTTCTATGTTCTTTGCTTGGTTTTTGATGAGTTTGGAATGCTGCTATAATATCAAATATAGACTTTGAACATCTGGTATGTAATTCTGAAGCTTCAGGCACAACACATTAATTTGGGAAAGGAAATAATATGTCTCTCTTGAGACCTGCATTAGCAACATATGTTCATAGGGTAATTAATAAGTGCAAAAATGGTGAAGATAAGACCTTGATAGAAATTATTCAGAAGTTACTATTGTAGGAAAAAATGGCAAACTGAAGATGACCAAGCAAAATGAAGGGCTGGTTCTTCATAATTCCTCTTCAGACAGGGAAAGGACTTGAAATTGCTCATAAGTGCACCATACAGTTTCTTCTTGCCAGTGGTTATAGATGTTTGGAGTTCAAGGGAACACCATCTTATTGCTCACACCAAGATCAGTAACTTTTAAAAGGACATTGGGTTTGCATATTTGATTTTCTAATCATTTTTGGAAATTACTTATTAATTGCTTTTCAGCTAGTAGAAACCTTTGGATCAACATGTTTTATAGCAGTGAGTAAGTTTCCTTTAACTCTTAGCAAAAGCTGTTTTAAATACAAATTTAAGGACTTAATAATTATTTTGAAATGAACAGCAAAAAGGCTATTCTAGAAAAATAAAAATGGACTAAAAATCTAGATGGATTTGAAATATTTTGGAATTGATTATAAGAATCCTTTTAATGGGAACATGTTTTTGTTTTGAATTATCTTAAAAAATCATAATAGGATGAGACTTAGAAGGTTGGACATTAAGGAAATCAGAAGGCACTAAAGATTACAATTAAAAGAGAAGAGCACTTAAATTTTGTTTACTAATACAGAATGGAGCAACATATTTTAACATTGGATAATGGTTGCATGCTTTTTATTGGCTTATTTAACAAGCTTTTCTGTGCTATCCAATTCCAAGGTTCTAAATATTTCAGAATTAAAAATCAAATCCCTATTACACAACATCAATGAGAAAGTAGTAAAAAAAAGTTACCTAAAACTTAACAAACAGCAACATCAGTTATGAGTCACTGAATACTGCTAGAATGCAGCTAATTTTGATGCTTTGCAGAAGGCCAATTAGGAGGTGTTTGACATATCTCTAGGCTAGGGTGGGGTGAGGGGCTACTACAGAGAAGCATTATATTTGAGCTATGTCTATTTGATCTCATTGGGGGTAATTAGTCCTTGGGGGTAATTACTATAAGTACCTTCCAGTATAGGATTGGACAGATTCTACCTTGAGGAGTTAGTTTCTTTAGAGCAGGAATGAGAAAAATGCATAAAAAAAGAATGGCCATTGCAGAGCAACCAAACAAAATGTTGGGATGAAGGAATGGCTATTGTTAAGACATAAGAGATGGTTATGATTAGGAGTACATAGTGTGAGATTTGGGGGGGCATGGTTTTTTTTTGGTATGATAAAGTAAATATTGGCTTTAAAGATCTTTATATTAGGAATGCCATATTATGAATATGGAATACATACACGCTCAAACTATGGCTGGAAATACTTATATTTGCCTCAGCTCATGTATTTTATAGAAAATAAATTGATTAACATATGAAGATTTGTTAGTATAGGAAAACAGACAATTTAAGATGAAAACCAAGAAAACAATTAATTGAAGAAGAATGTACTTTTCAGTAGTTTTCATATGTGCATTTAAGGGAGTGTTCACATAAAAAGTTATCAAGTATAGAACAGTTGTACTTTATTTGAAATGGAAGAAAAACAAGAGGGTATGATAAAATGCACCAAGAATCTTGGTTATAATGCACAGCTGAATCAATCGAAACAATGTGCTTAAAAGGACTAAAATTCATATTGTCTTATGATTTCAGAGAAAATCTCTATAAAAGGATGTAACATTAGTATACGGAACCAGAGATTCTGAAAGATACTTAAACGTACTTCTAGCTGCTGCTGGAAATGTGAAAAGCACAAAGGAACATTTCACCATGAATGGTAGACTTGTAAAAAAATGAAAAAGTGTTGAATACAAATATATATGATGATGCAGAGAATTTTAAAACTTAATTTTCAGTTGAAACCACAGCTTTTTTATTAGGACTTATAGATAATTGACTAGATAAGACTCAAGGACAATTAATTTTACATATGGTAACTGAGGTGAGATAACTTTAATATGCACAAAACTGAAATAATAGTGAAATATTCACAATGGAATATACAACAAAGGAATGCTGATATGGATTAATTTACTTGCATAATTAGACAGAAATAATAACTACTTTTTTAAAAGACTAGAAACCATTTATGGGTGTTTTTTCTAAAAATGAGCAAAAATGAATTGATAATTTCAGATTTATTGATTTAAAATGACTGTTTATAAGAAAAAGGCATGATATATAAGTTAGGAGGAAATAATAATGAACATATTGACTACAAAGATCAGAAGTCATTTCTTTCCAGTAAATGTGATGTGAGGCGTAAAAACTCCACAATCAAATGGAGCCCCCTACAGGTTCATGAAAATAGTACCTGCTTGCATAATAACATGAGGTTGCCACGAGGCAGGCAGCCTCTCTAAGAAAGCCGGGCATCACTGCAAAAAAACAGAAAAGCAAGATGGATGCTGCTGGACCCTGAAACTGGGTGAGGAGCTGTCCTGTAGGTCCCTTGGATGGCTGGATAGGAAGTATGCTGAGGCCTACAAGCTGTAACTACCATCCTTGTGTCTGTAGTTGTGCTGCTTGGCGTTAGACTCCCTTGGGTGTGACTGAGGGGCTAGATTGGGAGTAGGCTAAGGCCTGCAGTAATCCTGGGGGGCAGGGAGTGGAGCATGGCGCCTCAGAGAGGTCTATGACAATTCGCCACAGCCAGATCACCATGGCCAAGTATCCACAGCCAACTTGCCATGGCCAACTTGCTGTGTGGCCAACTTGCTGAAGGACAATTCACCATGGCCAACACTCCAAAGGACAACTCTCCATGGGACAATAGTTACACTAATATTAACAAAATGGTAGAATAGAATCATTAAAGAAGGCATGCAAAATAAAATGTGAATGACAAAATGTATTTAAAAAAATATTTTAAATAAATTGAATTGTTAAATTGTCCTTCAGCAAGCTGTCCTGCGTCAAGTTGCCCATGGTGAGTTATCCAATTCCGGCCTCGGAGGTAGAGAAGGCCTTGGGAGGCTAGGGCACTAGGCTTCCCAGGGCTTCCCCACCCCAAGGCACCCTGCGCTCCACTTAACCTGCAAATTTGTTTAACAACTTTATTAGGGGGTAGTAGGGGGATATCATTAAATAAGACTGTCTTGCTTAATGGCCATCACCACTTGTGACCTTAATGGGCATGCTCCATTATGATTGTAAGTTGAATACCACCTATAATCAAAAAATATCCTAAACTTCAGGAAACAATGTATTGTATTAGAAAGCTAATTATATGATTTTGCTTCACAAAGGAGTGCAGGTATTAAATCCCTTGGAGTTGTACCCTGGGAAGCAGTCATGTGGTTGATGTGGCATTTCTCTTATTCAAAAGTTGAGCTCAGAAGGTTAATAGTGGGAAGTTTCTGGACTTCCTTTTAAAGACTTCATAAATTATTTCATTCACACTTGGTTGATTGGTAAAATGAAAAGATTTGGGCAGCAGTATATTGAACAGTTGGGTTAGAAATGCTCAATATTATTCTTCCTGCTCTTTTCACAAATGGAGGATTTGTAGGGAGAAATTAAGTTACTCCTCCAAAATCTAAATTCAAATCTCGTATGCCATCTCTCTTCAATTACCAATGCCAAGAAAAGAATGATCTATAGCATTTTTCCGTATTTTTGTGTAATTTTATCAGTGTATGTGCAGATTAACAAATGTTTCTGAGATTAAAAACTTCATTAGCCATTTGTGGGGCCACCACCCTTCACAATTACTTTTTGTAGAAATCTCAAAACTATGGAATAAAATTGACAACATAATTTAAATAGATGAATGCATTTTTTAAGACAAGCACAATGTTGTCTCCTGATGCTGCTTTTTAATTGGACATAACATACTTTGGAAATACAATATCCCAATCTATATATTCAGAGAGATATTTATTGGGAAGAGGGGTAATAATTCTTTTCCTAATGAAGCACTGATAATTCACTTAAAGAGAATATTCATTAGAAATCAGCTAGTGTACTGAATTCTTCAAAACATCGGATCTGGAGAACTTCAAGGAGAGATAGGACTGCTACTTTGCTTCCTTGTCGATATCCACTCTCTACACTTTAAGAGAAAGCAAGATATATTCTTTTGCATTGAAGATGTGAAGAATAACTTCTAATTGGAAGATGTGATTTTCAGTTCTCTTTAATAATTAATAGTGTAGGTTTGTGCACGCACATATACTTTCAAGTCGGTGTTGACTCCTGGTGATTACCTGAATAAGTCCCTGCAGTTTTCTTGGCAAGATTCTCAGAAGCGACACATCAAACGGTTTCTATTTAAAAGAGTATTAGAAGTATTATTTTTTTTAAAGGTAATACTGAGGAGAGTAAGTTTGATGCAAAGTTTGGAGAGACTAAGGCATCAGAATCGAAGTCAGGAGACTGTGAAATCTAGTCCTGTCTTTGACATGAAGCAGACTGGGTGATTTGAAGCCAGTCATTCTTTCTTAGCCCCTAGGAAGAAGACAATGACTGGGATGTTGCCAGAAGTGGAAACTGACACCCCCCACACACACACACGTATGTACCCCCCACATGCATGCATGTCTCGCATGTGCTCTGCCCCCACACATGCATGGCAGAGACCCAAAAAACAGCTGGACGGTAGGAGGAGTGCACACATGCACATTGGAACTGAGCTGGGGCGACGGCTAGCATGTCCGCAGAGGGCTCTGCATGCCACTTGTGGCATGCATGCCATAGGCTCACCATCACGGACATAGAGTTTTGAGCACATAAATTGAAAAATAGGAATTTTGAGTGGATGAAATAGGAGAGATAGACAAGATTACAGCTGGGAAGAGCACGAGAGAAAGCTGGTGACTGCTTGCTTGGTTTTGGATCAAACATGGATAGGGCTAGTGGTGTTCTTTGCAGAGAAAGCATGAGAAAGTGAAGCCTGTGTCCAGGAGAGCCTTTGCACCATTGTGTATTAAGGAAATTGTGACCATTTCTGGATTGGGAATATTTGTGCATGGGGTCACTCATGCCTGAACTACTGAAGTACTCTCATTTGAATTCTTCATCATGTGCACTTATCTTGGTTGATAGAAGGAAATGGGAAACAGAATTGGGGATACGTAAGGAGAATTTTGTAAAATAGTTTCAGGATTATGGTAGGGTGGAAGGCATGTCTTTTTTTGTTTATATATACTTCTGTTCCAATTCAGTAGGACTGATGAATCAATTCAAGCGGACAGCTAAGAGGGAAGAATAAAAGCAGAGAACTGCTACTTCTGGTCATTCTGATGTTTAGCTTAAATCACTAATAAGAAATAATTACCAGAATTTGTATTAAAACCACTGCTTCCAAATTTTCAGAGCCAAACCTGGAGAACTGGAAATGGTCCAATCAGAGCTCAATCACTCTAAAGATGGTTAGTTGGGTGCAAGCAAGTCATGTATCAAATATTTTCTGTTCATATTAGAGGATTTGGCTATGGAAATAACATCATAGCAGTGGAATGAGCAGGTTTTTAAGTTTGGCTATTCCACAATACACCAACTGCTTGTCTTAAATCATTTAATAGAAACAGAATAAATGCAAACTTTATGCTTCTTTTATTTTCATATAATGGAGCTTGCATTAATCAGTGAATCCTTGAGAGTTAAAAACAGATAACATAAGCAAATTTTGAAAATTTTGGGGTCAAAGAGCTGGTTTTCAGGTACAACTTGAAACCAAACCAAACCAAAATTTATTTTCCTTTATATGGTATGAGGCCAAAATTGTGAAAGATCTTTGTTTCTTAGGATGGAAACCGGAATAACTTTTGTAAAAGCAGTAATTTGTCTAAAAATATTTAATTACTGATTTATGTTATAAGGTATGCCCTCTTCTAGGATACCTAAAAATATATCTGGAACAAATCCAGTTTGGTTTTTCATTTAGTACGGTGTCTAGTGCTGCCTATCAGCACATATAAAACTTACGGGCTCTCTATTGAGGCACTTGCCCATCTCCTTCCTGTAGCTACAAAGAAAATAATAAATATTTCATTGATTACACAATTCAAACCGCTAACTGCCTTGCTAGACAACAAAGTGTCACCATATTTTTCCTGCAATCAAGAATTTCTATTGCACTGAAAACTATCTGACAGTGTTAAATCTATTTTTGAGAAGTGCTTTTAACTCAACTATGAATGCTGTTGGTGTCATCAGCAATACTTGAATAGATATTTCAAAAGATCTCCACTACATTCCTTTTGCCTTTGTGGAACCAATGTGATTTAGGATGTTTTGTTTCCACAGAACCCCAGAAAAAGAAATCCATTTGCCTGATCATTACAAAATCACTTTCCAGTTGCCATCCACTAAACTTAAAACAATAAGGATCTTAGCTAGTTTTATTAGATCTGTAGTGAAATGTTGAGAGAAGTTTGTCTATTCTGGGTACTTCTAACTACGGTAAGGTTATATGAAAGTACATCTTCCATTTTTTCTCACTATAATGTTTTTGAAACCTTGTGTACTTTCCATTACTTTTTTTTAATCTTATAACTATCATTTTTAATTTGCTATTATGTAATTTTACTTTGTTACAGTATAAATAATTCTATGACAAAAAACTGCTTCCCCTTTTGTTTCCCACAAACTTATCAAACCTAATCATTTTTCTAATATACCGTCCATTAACAAACTTTGCTTAAAGTATGTGCTTTTCTGCAAGCTGATACTTGTGTTAACAAAGAAATCTAGGCGGTTAATTGTTTCTTCTCTCAATCCATGATACTCTGATTTCGATTCTCTAGTTTTTGTCTTATTTTTTGCAGTCTTTGTTACTGCTTGGTTTTCATAGTTTAGTACTGCAGAAAAGATAACTTTATTTTTCAAGAAAACAAGGCCATGTAAATTCACTAAGTTTATAAGTTGTATATTCTTGTTTTGTTCATATTTAATTTTAATCTGTATTTTTCACATTCCATTTTTACTTTCATAATAAACTCTAAATCTTCACTTTGAGCTAACACAGTACCATAATCTGCTACAACAGTGGTTCTTAACCTGGGTTCGATCGAACCCCAGGGGTTCGGTGAGTCAGTCTCGGGGGTTCGGCGGAGG
>JANHFT010005176.1:21766-33659 GCA_032467955.1 Pseudoxenodon macrops | reverse complement strand
TTGTGTGTGAGTCAGTACAGCTGCTTTTGCATAGCCACGCCCACAAAATAAGCCACACCCACAGAACCGGTAGGGAATTTTTTTAGATTTCACCCCTGGTTCAATCAAACATCTCAAACTCGCGAGTTTTCTTTTACAATCTGCTTCCCTGGACACAACGGCGAGAAACACGATGGAGCTGGAAAGGTAAGACACATTTCTCAAGGCCCACCACACTCCACCTGCCATCTCCAAATTGCATTGCTAAAGGGGACGAGTGGCTAAGGAACAGATGGCAAGCTAAGCTCCCCTTGCCGTCTCTTCTCCCCTCCCTCGCCGGGCAGGGCAGGGCTCCTGCTCCTTGCTTAGCCACCCGCCCCCTTTGCTTAGCCATCCGCCTCCTTTAACAATGCAATTTGGGTGTGGCAGGTGGGCGGGGTGAACCACGAGATGGTAACCCTGGCTAGAAGCTGTGGAGAAGAGGCCAGTTGGGCCAGCCACCTGCTGTCGTGTCTTCTGGCAACCGGGTCAAGAGAGGCAGCAAAGGGAGTCACAGCCTCACATGGAGCTGGAAGGATAGAGCGGGGCGTGCACTTCCAGAGTGGTCACTGCTGGAAGACTCTGCCCCAGCTGCCGGAAGACTGCAACAGGTGTGTGGAATGAAAAACTGCAGTATGTACCAAACTTAGTTCAGTGTCTTATTGCTTGCTTAGATGTCCTAAATAATTTGAATACCATATATTTGAAGGAATGTGTTTGAGAAAAGCTTGACTTATTTTGTGTCTAAAAATGAAATATTCTACCTCATTTTTCAGGATCAAGATAAAGTTTTATTTGCATAACATTTAAAAATTATATATTTCAAACCTTTAAATTTGTATTTCAAATGGCTAGTTTGCTTCTCAACTGTCTTCAGTTTGTAGGTTGCTGTATTCAATTTTTTTTAACCTAGTGGAATGATTGAAAGAAATTATGACTGCAAAGGCCTGTTTATCCAGCCATTTTCTAAAAACTGAATAGAATAAGATCATATTTAATGTTGTTATGTCCTCTGGGAGGACTAACGAGTATGGTTGGCTAAACTAGCGGCGGGAAAATTAAAGCAATGTCAGTGGCCGGCAAGCGACCAGGGAATCCCATAAAAGCAGCTTCCCTGCAGCCTGCCGGCAGTTCCGGATTGCCTCCACCTGGATCCAATAAAGGTAGCTGACTGTTCCCACACCTCGTGTCTTCCTTACTCACGTGATCTAACAAATGTGGAGAGCAAAATGAAGATCAAGTTACTTGAAAGAGCCTGCCCAGATATGAATATATCAAGTTTCCCTCCAAAACAGTTGGAGTTAACAGTTAGGGTCATCTAAAGGTTAGCTTCACTTTAACAGGGCTTAACACAACTATATATATTCAATACATAACAAGATGAAATTAAGAAAGTAGAGAAAATTACAACAACAAAATCACACTTCCATGTTTTTATTGACAACTTAAATTTGTACGTGCACAAATTCGTTTCTATTTTTTTGATACTTGATGATCTAATACTTATGTTTTTGGTGAGATATATTGTTAAGCCCATTCCTTTCAAAGATATGGGTCAACCATTCATTTACAATATTGCTGTTGTCATCATTTGTAGAAGGAAAACAACTAAACATTGTGATATTTCATGACAGTTTTAGAACTGAACATTTGAGAAGTTTAACATAAAGCAAACTGACAATATTTGGGCCCACCTGAGCTATGGCTTGTAGTGGCTTGTTTCATAAAAAGTTTTTCTTTTTTCTTTTAAATAATATACCATTTCCACATTTCTAGTTATAAACAAGGTTATGTGTAAGGTGAATTTTCATTCACAAGGTGGTGAGAAAGCAATGCAGAGATAGTAACTGAGAAGGGGATAATTTGTGTAGTTCTGTATTAAAAAAGGGGAGATGACAGTTTGCCTCCTGGAATTGTGGGCAGCTTCATTGTTGAAGGTTTTCAAGAAAACATTGAACCACGATTTGTCTGGCATTGTATAAGGGCTCCTACCTTGGGCAGGAGTTTGGACCAGAAGACTTCCAAAGTCACTTCCAGCCCTATGATTCAATGAGATGTATAATTTACCTTAAGTAAATAGAAATCTGCCATGGGTTTCAATAGCAGCATAATGGCATGATCTGGCAAAATAAATTATGTTGAAGTTTTAATTAGCATTATTAGAGTCTGATAATGCCAGCTATTTCCTTAGTAAAAATTCATAAAGTATATTTAATATTTTTATAATATTTTTGTTCTTTAAAATATCTTTACTTCTTTAAAAAGAAGTAGCCTCTGGAATTTCCCCCCCTATAAAGCAGCAATTCTTTGCATATATATTCAGAGGTAAATTCCATTTAATTTATTAATGCGCTGAAATGTGGCTTAATTATTGTAGTTTATTAATCATTCAACTATATAAATATAACATACATGAATTATTCCTGCTATTATTTTAACATATTGAGTTGCAGATGAAATAAGATAGAGGAAAGGAGGGTGTTTTTTTTCCTGTTGTGAATACAGTATATTGTTCAGTACCCAAATTAGTAAAAAGATCATGAGGAACTCCAAAAATGTTTCATAGGGTTATGATTAGGAACAATTCTAAGTCACTACGGTATAAGAAAAATGGAGAGACGTGGTTAATAAAATGGAGATAAACACATAATATATATTGCAAAAGAAGCTACTGTTTTGTAACTCAATCCCAGGTACCTAAATCTTTTTTTACATTTTTTTGCACTTTATTATGAAATGTGAAAAATGCTGGTTTTTACTTTGTTTTTCCTGTTACATCTTTTTCTATCAGTCTGTAGTCTTTATGTCTGTAAATGTTTTCAGAACTGGAAAAACATGAAGAAATTAATTGATACGTTTTATGATATTCTATGATATTAATTGAAATGTTAGAATCCAAGAAAACCCCAAATAATTTGAATGATTACTGTAAAGTGAAAGAGAAGATGTTGTCACTTATGTGGCACTGGGCTTATTTATAACTAAAAATAAATTCGTGTGCTATGAATATGTCACGAAAAGTTTCTTTTTCTTGAGAAAAAAATGAAGGTGATTTCCTATCAAATTAAAAGTGCACAGCAAAATATAGAGGGGGGGAAACCCCCTAGTTTTCCTTTTGCCTCCAGCTGCTGGAGATGAAAGGGAACTCTGAATAGTGGAAATGAGAACTTGCAGATTCTATATACTCCAGGCTGCAATTACCTCTAAGCAATCTTTGATCATTGGTTATGACTGCATTTGAAGGGAATAAAATGGTTGCTCTAACAAGGTATAGAATGGCTTTCCAAAAGATAGCTTGATATAAAATGCTTCTGTTGCTCAGGAACTAAAAATCCTGAATAAAGAATTGGAAAACTGGTGATGCAAAACATCTAAGAGATACATAGGAAAGGAATTATAACATCAAAGGAAGAGGAGGAGGAGGAGGGGGAGATGATGAATAAACTGCTGATTGAAGAACACCTAAAGCATTCATAATTGAAATTCAGTAGGATTTTAATTATTAATGGCTTTATAAAAGACATGAAGGACACTGATTACCAGTAAGGGAAGACAGGATTAATTTTCCAGGAAGTCCTGGTCTTATCTTGTTGGTCACTTACTAACTCTAGGGAATCAGAAATAGATTGCTAGACTCGAATCTGATTTAATTCAACTGTTAATCCATTAACTCTTTAAATGACGAGCTATGACAGTTTTTTAACCAAGTCTTATTCACATATGTGTTCATTCCAAAAGCAAAATGAAATAACATTAAGAATTCACTGATGGGTTGTAAATCGTTTTGCTGCCGGTTCGCTCAGGGTCATACCTCACGTGCGCAGCAATCAAAAAATAGCTTCTGCTCATGCGCAGAAGCAAAATTCAAAATGGCGACACCCATGGAGACACCGAAGGAACCGGGTCCGTGACGTCATCGCCGAGTTATTAACCATTTCTATAGAAGTGGTCAGAATCGGTAGGAACCCACCTATGTAAGAATTCCATCACGAGCTTCTTAGAATAGAACAAATGTTGTAAATCTACTTGCTTATCACATTTGCCTACCTCACTTCTTCACTGATTGTTTTTAAACTCTGATGTATGTTATTAATAGAGGTTATATAAACAGTCACTGAGTCTTGCTGACAAATTTAAATATTCTTTCATTTTCAGTTATACTGGCTATAAAACTGTCTTCAAGAATCACCTGCCTTAACAAAAAAAATCAATCTGACAATGTCTTTTGTTCTAGCTGAAGATCTCTCCATGTGTGACAGTAAAATGAGACATTTTAAAACATCTTCTGTAATTAAGACAATTATTATGATTAAGGGAGCTGCAGTGTGTACTTAAAATGAAAACTTTGGGTCATTTTGATTCACAGTTGATAGTGCAGAAAGATAAACTGGGATGAGTCTTATAATTAAAAGTAGATGAAAATGTACTATTTCAAGGATTTCCCTGGGGAACACTGCTCTAGAGAATATTTTGCATCCAAATGTCTTTCCTGGAAGAACAAACAATGCTTAAGTAAATACCAAACATATAGGATCCTAGATGTAAGGTGTTGTTGTTTTTTGCTGTCAAAACTCTACTACAACTATAGAAATACGTCATTGCTATACATTTGAAATTGATTTATATGTGAAGCAGAAGGGTAAAAATTTGAAGCATGAGCATGCTTGCTTTCCTCCCCTCAATTTTTTTTTTTTGAAGCAGAATACAGTCATTTTCTGTCTTGTTTTACTAGTTCTCTGTATGGAGGAAAAAAATAACCTGTGCTTTATTATTCTATAAATCTGTTTCATGAGAGTTTAATATACGTTTAGGAAATCATCCCATCTGTGGGCAATACAAAGTACTTGCTTTTTCTATTTAAAATACTAAATCATAAGTACTACGGAGAGTTTATCATGTCTGTGTATTCAAGGCTACTATAATATAGTCTGCAGGAATTTACCAATTAAAAATACAAATCTGATGCTGTAATAGTTATAATGGAAATGTAAAGGTATTTTGAAGATCTAAATTCATTGGAAAAAGTCAGAT
Source organism: Pseudoxenodon macrops (assembly GCA_032467955.1). Classification (NCBI taxonomy): domain Eukaryota; kingdom Metazoa; phylum Chordata; class Lepidosauria; order Squamata; family Pseudoxenodontidae; genus Pseudoxenodon; species Pseudoxenodon macrops. Next base: position 28,610 of record JANHFT010005176.1, on the reverse strand, counting down.
TACTTATCAATGCCTCCACTATCTCTTCTTGGTGTCAGTTAACAGTGAAAACACATCTAGCTTCCAATGAAATCATGGTCCTACTATGACAAGAGGACATCATCATCATGTTTAAATTAGCTTTTGGCTGCTGTGATGGATGGGATTTTGGTAATGAATCTTTTCTCAGGTGTTTGAGGTGCCTCCTATAAAGCTGCTTTCTGCATGAACTTGTTTGCCTCTTTTTAATGAGTCAAGTAAATAAGACTTTTTCCTTTATAATAACAGCAGCTCTCACTGTGTTTCATTTACCTTCTGTCCTTTGTTAAAATAAATAGTGAAGTCCAAAATAGAAGTGGAAGATGTAGTGGCCTCTCTTGTCCTTATTATGAATATTTATGTTGTAAAAATATATCTACTCTAAAAATGATTCACTTGTAAAGCATGAAATCTTAACTTCTGTATTCTATGCCTTATAGCTTTAGTGCTCTTTTGATATCTCTTTTTTTCACTCTTACATTCTACAAAGATACAGAGGAATATAAAAATTAAACCAAGAATGTTATAGTTTGATTTTGCTACATGTGATTTTTGCAAACAGAGAAACTATTTCATACCCTTGTTAATCCAAATCACACGATCTAGTTCTTCTCCCTAGATGTGTCTAAGAATTCACTGTTGCTTTTTAAATTGCTCCAGGCAACATGGTTTTGAACGCAGCTTTTATTTTTCAGAGGCAGATCTTGTACTTTCGGACTGATGGCATTTGTTCACATCAGCATGAATAGTGGATCCTCTTTAAAGAAATAAAGGACCATATATCTAAAATAATTAAAGGTTATCAGAGTTGAATCAGAGCGATCACCATTTAATAGAAAAATGCCCATTGGCCATGCATTATTATTCTTACTATGGTCCCCATTGGATTACTGCTACTTTAGCAATTTCCTATAGTGTAATTCTTGTATGTATTTGAATTTAACTACAGCTGCTCAACTTCAGTGCAGAAGAGATGTAAAAATCCTGCCTTTATTATGTTGGTCCTTCAGCTGATCTCATAGAAAAAGAGATAAGAAAATATCTAACCAGCTGAAGCTGTGAAGACCTGGAAGATTTCAGAATCATAGACTTGTTCTTTTAGGGGCAGTGCAACCATGTCCAACAGGAGACACAGAAGAATCCTGATGTATAAACAGTAGCTCCAATTTGCTAGGGTTCAGTGTCCGTCTCTCCCCCCCTCCCCCCATCCAGAATGAATTTGGAAAAAAGTTCAGTCAGCATCTGCAATATAGCCTGGAGATGTACAGTTGGGTATCATCAACATATTGGTAGTACTAGATCCCAAACTGTTGGATAACTTCCACAGTGGCTTCATGTAGACATTAAATAAGCTATAGCAAATGTTTAACACATGCATAATAGGATGATATAATTTTCTTTACAATTTTCTTTAAGCACCCTCAAGGTTACACAAAATCTACATGTGGTTTTTAACAGGAGGAGGCATTAACAGAAAGAAAATAAAAAATTACATTAACACCATATGGTACTATGAATAAGAAGGGTGTGGGGGAGGCAACAGAGTTATGGAGTAAGGGGAAAAAAGAGGGAGAAGAGTAGATTGATTTTAGTTTGGTGTAAAAATGTCTTGTTTGAAGAAATACAGGAAAAGAGAGAAGACAATTGTAGGGAAAGAGAAAATAGAATCATAAGTATAGAGTTGCAAAGAAAATAATCTATAGAACAAAAGTAATATAGACATTTATAAAAATAAATATGTGACCAAAGAACACTATAGGATAGGAAGATAAGTGGGGAAAAGCAGAAATCAGCTTTGAAAGGAAAGGACGATTAAAGCAATTAAAAAGCCTTAAAAGAGCATGGCATATTTTGAATATTAGGAAATAACAAGAAATAATAGCAAAGTAAGTTTAATTTAAAACTATGAAGGATGAAACCTAAGAAGGACACAATCAATACTGCAGTCTGAAAAGGAAATTATAGTTTAAGAAGGAGCAGAACAATTACACGTCTTCAGATTTGGCTGAAGGTTGTTTGATATTCAAGTCAAATTCCTCCTTCAATTGGAGATACAGAGTGAAAATTGAACATTGAAGGGATCAAAACAAGAATGATTGGAACAGTTGAAAACCAGTCAAATTTCCTTTTAATCTTGTGGGGGGAAAGCCTCATGAAAAAAGATACAAACCTGCAGTTCTAATCCTACATCTGGAGAAGCCTCCATCTGGACATCAGTGTGCTTCTAGAATTCATGGGAAGGATACTTCTACTTCATAAGCTCTAAGTTATATTTTCAGAATATTAGAATAGTCCTTTAATACAATAAATATAACTGAATTCACTTATCTTTGGCATTTTCTGATCTGCTATATTCAATGGAAAGAGGCTAGGAGAAGAAAATTATAGTACTGCATGACACAGATGTAGCATCAGATTTTATGTAATGGTTTAGATAAGTTATAGTTTTAAAGATTCCTAATTTCATGTTCAGAGTTTATGGATCCAAATTGACCAATATTTGGTTGAGCTAACTACTCTGATATGTTCCAGTGCTCACTCTTTTTTTGCCCAATGACTTCTAGAATTAGATTTTTAGATACAATTCATAAAATGTATTAATCAGAGGAGATATGAATGACATTTTCTGTAAATGTGGATATTATACACACATACGTACATACACAATATACATAACAGTGTCTGAGTATATGTATCTGTAAAAGAGAAACATATGGTTGTTGATGAAAGTTTATAAGAACATTATGTAAGAATTTGTATAGAACCATACTGAGAAGCTAAATGTTAACTGAATATAAATATCAGAAATGTGATTTAAACAGATGGTTCTGACAAGAAGAAAGTCAGTTAAGCATTAGGTAAAAAATCAGGAAGAATGCCAGGGCACATTCAATAGCCTATTGAAATGATGGTCAAAATTACCAGTTCAAATATCTGCAGAGATTGGAAATGTAAAAGAACTCAATTCATGATTTATTAAATGAAAATGTATGTGACTCACACACAACATAGTTGTGAAAGCTCACATGATTATTTCTCTATTATAGATTACTAGAAGAAAACTGATGAACAGAAATGCATATTTCTACTCTTCCAGCATATTAGGAGGAAGAGAGCTTTTCAGTAATATCAGTTTACCTGATAGATAAGACTTACATTTATATTTCATGGTAAATTATAAGGATAATCCCATTACTGTGCAAATCAGTTTAAGATTAGGGTTAGGTCACTATGAATTCAGGCAGGAAAATTGTCATCACCAATGAATTCTTAAGGCATCTGAATGCTTAGGAGGGCGGTGACTTCAAACCCGCCCTAAATGCCTTACCATTTTTCCTGGTAAAAGTTATGTGAAAATCCCATTGGGGGCAAATCCACATAGGGTTATGTCTGCATGAATTTGGAACGCAAAATGGAGGTTTCCTAAATATTCATAGTGCATCGGTATGCATCAGTAAACTTAAGAGTTTCTTTTTCTTGGTAAAACACATGGAATAATCCCTTTATATTGGAAATCTACTGTATCTATCAACATATCTTTATGAATTTGCCCACAAAAATAAATATCGCAAATACATTAATATGGTGCTAGAGTGTATATTTAGTTAGGACTGTGGTGTAGGTTCTGATTAGGGTTAGGGCTACAAGATTTTGTAGTGAAAAATAGTATTTTAGAATACTATTCTAGAATATCGGTATGCTTAGGAGGCTTCTCATGTTTTGAGACAGCCTTATCTGCATTTCCTACTAAAACTTAAGGAAAAATCCCACTAGGCTGCAGTTGCAATTAGGGTTGTGATTCGGATTAAGGTTAGGGTTAGCTCTCCATGAATTCAGCCAGCAAAATTGATAATGCCAATAGATTTGTAAAGCATTGGTATGCTTAGGAGGTCTCTCATGTTTCGGGACTACCTTATGTGCATTTCCTGGTTAAAAAAAACAACTTTGAAAAACCCAGTTAGGGTGGAATTCCAATTAGGGTTAGGGTTAAGGTTAAATTTCTGTGAATTTGCCCAGTAAAATAGATGTTACCAATACATTTGTGCATATGAGACATCTCATTTTTCAAGATGCTCTTATCTGTGTATCCCAGTATGGCTGGCTGAGGAATTCTGGAAGTAAATTTTAAAGTTGCCAAGGTTGGAGATCCCTGTTTTAAAGGAGTCATTCAAAAGACATAGTATATTGGTTAGCTGCCTGGCCTAAGTATTCCTTAGAATCCAAAATCAATCACTATAACTACATTAAAATTAAAGCAATCCAAGAAGATCAAAGGAAATTGCCAGTTTTAGTAGAATTAGTATCAATGAACTTCTTCAGCATAATATACCCTAAGTAGGCCTGAGTACACACATAATACTAGCTCATGGTATTCTTTTAACTATAGTTGCCAAGGTTGGAGATCCCTGCTTTAAAAGATATTTAGCTTGTTGCAGGTGATGGGAAGTTCTCTGAGATAAATAATAGATGGTTGTGACTATGGAAGCAAATACTCAAGCAATAATGAAGTCTGCTGTTAAGGTTTTGTAACTAGATATAAATCAGTGATTACCGGTAATGTAAAGCAGTAGCTTTGTATTCTCTCTCTCTCTCCTCTCCTGAGTATAAAAATGCAACTTCTATTTCAGAGCATAAATATAAAATTAAACATTTGTTTCTGCTTTCATCTCATTCTCCAGAACTTGCAGTTGCTTGTTAACATCTGTTTTTAATATGGTTGCCATTGTTCATAGTGCTGCATCTTGAAGCCCCTGATTAATACAAGAAGGTAAGTATTGTCTTTTCAGCCCTACAATCTTGTCTTGAAACTTGAAAATAAAGCAGGAAGTCATTACTGCATTGAATTAACAACATTGCCTTATAAATATAGGGCTAATATAGGAAATCTCATACCAATCATCCTACTTTCAGGATCCCATGACAGAAAATTACATGAATTTTCTGGGCTAGGCCTAGTCAAATTCTGTCTATCCAGTAAGAAAAATAATGAGGTATGAATTGTTGAATGGTGATAGCTCAGTTGTGATTTCTTAATACAAGAAGGAAGAGGAAAGAAGGTTAAGAGTCTTCCTTGCATTATATAAACAACTAACATTAACAAAACGAACTGTTGTTTTCTGACATCACCTTCATTTTTTGGGACAGTTGTCTCTATATATCCCACATCTCAAAAGAACTATAAGGATGTAACTCCCCCTCCCTCAATTTCATTTTCTTAAAAAGAATACAATTTTCTTATTGTAATGCAATGTTCCCTTTAGAAACAGACCAAATCTTGGCAAACAAAAATATAAAATATAAATGTTTCAGGAACAGAAATCATAGAAATATAATACAGACTGCCAACAGGACACAGTACAGTTTGTAGTATATTTTAATTGCTGCACCTAGATTATTGTATTCTGAATCATATTCAAAACATAAATAAATAAATAGGTCTTCCATCATATAGAGGTAGTCATTGATCAGTCAGACTACTCAAAAGGTACTTACAATCTGGTTTCAAAGTTATGGCCATCACAGTGCCCCTGCCATTGTTCACCCTTACACAGTGGTGAGATTCAAATAATTTAACAATCTGTTATCTGCCCTAATGATCGGCTGGGTGGGTGTGGCTGGATGGTCATGTGATTGAGTAGGCATGGTCAACTTGATTGGTCTCACGCTTAGGAAATTTCTCCTGAGTCCAACTCACAATAAAATAGCACTGTTCCAAGATAGGATAGGATAGGATAGGAATGGAATGGAATGGAATGGAATATTCTAAAGAGTTGGAAAGGACCTTTGAGGTCTTCTAATCCAATCCCCTGCTTAGGCAGGAAACCCTACATCACTTCAAACAAGCATCCAGTGTTGTAGCATTTAAAACTTATGAAGGCAAGTTGTTCCACTGCTTAATTATTCTAACTTGTCAGGAAATTTGAGGGGCTCCTACAAAAATGAGGGAGTCAATCTATTTTCCAAAGCCCCAAAAGGCACGACAATAAACAATGGATAGAAACTAACCAGAGAGAGAAGCAACCTAGCACTAAGGAGAAATTTCCTAATCAGCCAATGGAATAGCCTGCCTTCAGAAATTGTGAGTGCTCCATCACTAAAAGCTTTCAAAAAGAGTGCAGGAAATACACCCCAAAAGGACAGTGCCAGGAACCACTAAACCAATGCAGAAAACTTAAAACAGCCATTTCCCTTTTTAAAAAAAAGTCAAAACCCCAAAGCAAACGCACCAGTTGAGAGGGAAAGTAAGAGCTAATTGAAAGCCTGGATGTGCTGCCAAAAGGCATTAACCCTTCCAACTCTATTATTCTATGTTCTCTATGTTCTAAATTGAATGCTTCACAGCAGAAGCAATACAGCTGGCTGGACCACCCATGCATTAAATTCACGGCCTGTATGATCAAGCTGCATCATTGTCTCCTCCTGTATCTTTCCCCCCAGGAAGAAACAAGAAGTAGCCAACACTGCAGAAGCTATAAAAGGTCTTGGGGAACTCAATGAGTATCAGCTGATCACAGAAGTGTTACTTAATACCCTTTATAATGAAAATGTTTGTAATCTTGTCCTTCTTCCTGAAGGAAAGAGGTTAATCCCATCCCTAGATTGGTGATTGATGGGTTCCCCACCCTAATCCTGTCAGTTTCTGTTGTTTATTGACTTTATTCAAGAGAGAGAGAAGGGGAAAAAACCCTCTTGCACTTTATTTTCAGCCGGTTCTTCGAACTGCACAAGCAATTAACTAACGTTTTGGGCAAACTGGTGTGAACTGGCTGAATCCCACCAATGCCCTTACAACTGATGGGAGAGATGCTCGGGGGGGGGGGGGGGG
>JANHFT010005176.1:4558-21666 GCA_032467955.1 Pseudoxenodon macrops | reverse complement strand
TTCTGCCAACCTAGCAGTTTGAAAGCAGGTAAAAAATGCAAGTAGAAAAATAGGGACCACCTTTGGTGGGAAGGTAACAGCATTCCGTGCGTCTTTGGTGTTTAGTCATGCCGGCCACGTGACCACGGAGACGTCTTCGGACAGCGCTGGCTCTTCGGCTTTGAAAGGCAGATGCCCCCTAGAGTCAGGAACAACAAGCACATATGTGCAAGGGGAACCTTTACCTTTACCATTTTTATTATGCTTGCACATATGAGCACGTTGATCTTTTAATTTAAGTTTGCATACGTATACTGGTATACTTGGTGGCAAACCAGGCCACCAAGTTACTAACAGTTCCGTAGAACCGGTCCGAACCGGTAGGAACCCATCTCTGATTCAGACTCTTGCTTCCTCCACTCCACCAAGATTCTTAAGATTTTGCGGAAGGCAGGAAGAACAGAGGGTTGAAAAACATCTCTTTTCAGAGAGGGTCAATCCGCGTTGATTTGGTTTGACACGTTCCAGTTTTATTGCTCGGCAAAGAAAGACAATTTATTAGCCTTTTCTCCTGAAGGCTGAAGGAAGTCTCCTTTCTCCCCCCCAAAAAATGTCTTTTGGGGGTGACTTTCCACACAGGTCCACATGCCAGCCTCCTCATCCTCCTCTGCTGCCTCCTACCCCCCAGTGGTGGGTTGCTGCCAGTTTGGACCAATTCTCCAGAATCAGTAGCGGAAATTTGCTCCCGCTTGCCGAACTGACAGTGATGACCAGCTAGCCACGCCTCCAAACCAGTCCTCTGTCTGGAAATTGATCCTCCGTGATGAAATTGCCTTGAAAAGAACCCTCTGCACATGTGCAAAGCATCCTGCAGATACGCAGAGGGTTTTTACCCTGATGTGATGGGGGGTGCATGTGTGAGCGTAGCTAGCACGTGCGTGCAAAATGCGCACTTCCAATGCAATCCGAACCGGTAGGGAAGGTAAGAGGAACCTACCTCTGTGCACCCCTCCTTCCACACCCCCATCTAGCCAAATCACCTGAACACCCAGCTGGAAAATTGTGGCAGGCAAAATAGTCCATGCCAAAAAGCATGGGGCAAAAAATATATCCTGCATCTGCTAATCACCCCCAAAACTAAAACGCCAGTGTGCCTGATGAAAGAGAAAAAAAATTAGAAGGTTGCATGTAAAGAACTGCAGCTGCAGAGGCTCATATTTCATCCAGCCACCAATTTCCTTCCCGCCCCCCCCCCCGCAAGCCGTTCCGAGCTAATCCTGCCATTCCTCCCCCCCAACCATCCTGCCAGGTCTCTACAGGCCTTGGCCTGCTTTTAAGTCAGCCACTCAGCTAGGCAAGGGAGCCTAGAGATGGTCAGCAGAAATGACCAGAATACAGAGGGCCATTACAGTCAAGGCCTATTTTCCATCTGACCTGCCAAGGGCCTCCCAAGGCTTCCCCTTGCCCTTTTGGATTTCCCAGGCTTCATACTGCTCCCAACCTGGCTATTCAGCCAGGCAAAAGCCCTCTTGTGCTGGCTTGGGAGCAGATTGAGGCATGGGGAACCCCAAGGAAGCAGAGCGGCAGGTGCCTTGGGAATTGGGGAGGCCTTAGGAGACCCAGGGGAGGTGAGCCCAGGCTTGCACTAAGCCTCTTAAGAACCTCCCCCACCCCTTTGGTACCCCGTTCTTCACTTATCATCCTTCACATTAAAATTGCATTTGAGAGAACAGGGATGGGCGGGTTGTTAAATGAGATGCTTCACTCAACAGCTATTGTGATATGCAAGTGTAATGGACAGGCTCCATTTCGGAGGAAACAATCACCTGTGTTTTGGTATAAGATTTTATTAATTATTTTAAAATAATTCAATGACTATTTATGTACCTGGGTCCTGGATTTACTTCCTATTATTACAAGCTTTACCCAATAATATATCAAAAACTATTTTTTGAAAGAATAAACGAAGTGGTACATTTTTAGCAAAGTGGCATCTGCTAAGAAAAAGCTGCAGCTGCATTGTGAAAATGATAATCGGAGTTCTTTGTTCTTTGCATTCTCATAATTGTTAAACAAAATCTCTTGGTACATACAGTTGATGGAAATAGGCTATTGTTAAAAGAATATATATATATATTACATGAATAATGTAATATATATATATGAGGAGGAATATATATATATGAGGAGGAAAAAAGTAACTACATACACATTTTTTTTACCAGTGTCAGAATTTAACTAGTTCGATATATTAAAGGACTTTTTACTTTGGTCAAGTCTTGTAGAAACTGATTTACAGTGTATGATTTTTGAATATGGGAACAAATATATGAGTCTTCAAATGTGTGACAGAGGAAAGAATAGTGGGGAAATGAGTGTCTTTTAAATATTTTACTTACACATGAACTCAGGTATTTCCAGATCTTGCATCTCTTAATGCAGGGCAAGAAATATTATTTTACCAAAATTGTTTTGAAATAATTTCCATAATTTAAATATAGAAATAAATCCATATCATCATTAATGGAGAAGAAAGGCTTTTTACCATAGTGCTAAATGTTGATGGTTAATTCCAAGCCATAATTTTGCAATTCTTGTTATTTAACATGGATTTAGAATGAATAGACCCTAAAACACATGATGCCTGTAACTGATCAGGGAGGAAAAACCAAAAGCACAAAGCCCAGATAAATTTATTTCAAATAAAATAAAATAAAATACTATAGAACATTTTTCAAAACATGAATTTTCTTTTTTATCCACAAACATGCTTGTATCAATATTACCTGTGGTGACCCTGAAATCTCCTGATTTTAATTGGGGATCAGTATATAGGGAAAAGTCTAAAATGAACACTTCAGACCAATTGTAAAAGAAAATAGGAAACCACAGCAATTGGCACTTAGCAAGTTACATTGTGACGTAGGAGTGACAGATGAAATTTGGTTGCCACATTTCTGATTAGAGATGAAAGAAGATTGTACGCTGTCTTCAAAGGCAGCTCATAGACAGTGCACTGTGTACTGTATGAAGCATGACTAACAGAAGCAATGTCTGTCTTCTTCCGATAAGATTGTACCTTATGTATCAGCTGAAGCAGTTGAAAGTCATTTCAGACAAATACTATTTGAGAAAAGTGAGGATCAAGGAAAATCCCAAGGGATGCACTGAATACACTTCCCAAATGAGGAAAGGACTTATTTAGATCTTTAATGTCTTTGAATAATGAAACCCTGCAACTGGTATGGATTGCCATATACCAATTGCCTCCAAATTAGCTATAGAGTGCATCTTCCAAGTTTCTGATTGAGTGTTGCAAGTCATCATATTAACCAGATTTTAAAACTATCTTCAATTGCTAGCCAACCTACAGAGTAGCTTTGTAATTTGCAGTGGCATTCCAATGTGATCTTAAAAAACAATGTTAGTTCAAGTAGACTAAGAAGAATGATGTGATATAAAAATTAGAAAGGTATGGTTCAGCAGACACTTCTCTATTTTTTAATCCTGAACTATTGTTAATGTTTTTACAACATGCTATTTCTATTGTATTAACCTAAGAAAAAAATCCAAAATATCATCAGTCAAGAGAACAAAAATTGTATGGCATGGCATTTCAAAGGACAGCATGGGTGCTGAGTGGTTAATGAGATGTAATAGCTGCCTTTTGAAAAAGAGACAAGTTGTTTTAATCAAAAAGGTCATGGATGTCAGATAAGATTATTGTTTTCAATGTTAGCTTGACTTAACCCCAATCTCTGGGAGTTAGTTTCCAGCGTACATTGCTAACAGAAAATAATTTGTTTGAAGATGTAAGTTGATGTTTCTTTTCTGAATCTGTGATACCAATAAATAAAAAAGTACATTGTGCATGGGATTGCAGTTTAAATAATAGAAACAGCTATATATTGATTAATCCTCTAAATTCAAGCAAATGCTAAACGCAAAAGAGTTCACACAGTCCCACAAATCAATAGTATATGGATATACTTCCTTTGTCTTGGAATGTCACGTACAAGCTATATACATTTCTGATTTGAACTAAATGAGAGGGGAGACATATTGCAAGATTGTTCAGCAATTCATAAGATTCTCAAGAATAAAATATGCTTGACATTCCTGTGAATTCTGCCAGCAGTGACACTGGCTAGCATAGCATGCAAGGTTAAAAATAATAATTTAATAGTCCTTAATATTGAAGGTCACCAACAATAATCCTAGTTTATAAGAAAATAAACTAGCAGAGTGCAACCTATCTCCTAGTCCAAATACTTGGGGGAACATCCAGGTGTTTAATGCCTTATCATAAACTAAGGTCCTGGACTAAGGTCCAGAACCATAAAGATGTCCAAGAGGATGAACATTCCCTGGGTATTTTGGAAACTAACTTGAGGAGAACTAATGAAAAAGGAGAAAACTTTGTTTTTATCATCTCTCTCCCTCCCCCCTTTCTATTGTGCCCTTGTATGTGAAATAGTTTTATGTTTTTTTTCTTTTTCCTAATCAATTCTTGTTCCCAATTCACTTGGTCTTTGAAAGAGATAGTGGATAACAGAGAACAGAGACAATAGACAAGTACTATTTGGTTTGCCTTCCATTCGTACATGTCGTCCTTCTTGTTCCATGCATAGCTCCCTCAACATGTGACTTGCTCTTCTAGCTCAAATGACGCAGATTGAAGAGATCTTTCAATTGAGAAAAAGAAGATTAAGAAGTATCAGTTGATGGCTTACACTTGAGAAATACATGGATGATGAGTTAGGGCTGTAGTGCTGTGGCCTCTTCTCTTAGATAGCTATTCCATTGTCTTGCTTAAGTTTTCAACAGTATGGTTTCCATTAATACTATATCAACATGTTAACTTTTTTTAAAATCTATTTTAAAAAGGCTTATTTTTTGTACTTCCTTTTTGGAAAGTATCAGAATTTATTTCTGTTGAGGAGTTTTTTGAACACAATTGCAAGGTGGGTTTACTTATCTTTTTACTGTTCAGATTACAGAACAGATTTCTCCATTGTGGTGCAGTCTCTGGGTTGCCAATGATTTCTGATCCAAAAAAGTTATTTGGGAGAAATTAACTTATGATTCTTTCATTGGGATTCAAATGGCATATGAGAAGTCAGAATAACTACACATTGTTGGAAAAATGACTATACAGTGAAATATAAGACAGAACATTCTTCTTTTTAGATAGCATGTTTGGAATGCCATAAAATACTCCCAGTTCAGAGGATATTCTTCTGGAGAATCTGTAGACCAATTAAGCAACAGCTGGATCAGTAGATCCTGGAATTAAAGTGATATGTTTTGCACATACCTGGAATTTGGCCTCCTATAGTCAGGATTGTTACTGGTATTGTTAGTTTAGAGAACCATTTGATGCAGTGGTTAAGGCCACAGGCTAGAAACAGAGAGGTGGGTAGTTCTAGCCCAGGGGTGAAATGCAGCTGGATCTATCTGACTCGCAAGATCTGGTAGGGCAAGCGGCGGGTAGTTCGGAGAGCCAGTAGCGCGGGTGGCAGGAGGCTCCGCCTACTCAAACTGGGATGTCATCACGTCCTGCTTTTGACCCTCTGCGCATGTGCCGACGACGGTGTGCGAGCACAGCGCAGCGCATTAGCAAGCTGGTAGGAAAGATACATGCATTTTCCCCCTGTTCTAGCCCTACCTTAGGTATAAAGCCAGCTGGGTGACCTTGGGCCAGTTATTCTGTCTCAGACATTCTTTCCTACTTCTCATTGGGAAGTAGGAAAGGGCAAAGCTTTTCTAAAAATGTTGCCAAGAATGTTACCGGAGTACTCCAGGCAGCTTCAGAAATCAACACTGCCTTGAAGGCAGGAACGAAAAGGCTAATTTGGTTCACAGGATTGCCCTGTTTTCCAATTTACTTTTATACTTAAGTCAGTTTGGTCATTGCAAGAACCTGTATACTGTAAAAAGTACCTTTTCCCACATCAACTTTCCTTTATAGATATATTAGCTTTATTTGCACTAAGTACAGTAGTATCTCTGTCCTGGTTGGTAATTTGTTCCGGAAGACATGCCAAATAGTAAAGCCAACGGGTATGGACAAAATCACATGATATATCGCGTGACTCGCTATTTCAGCCGGAAGAAATAGCAAGTCACAAAATAGCTGACATCAGCAAGTTCTTCCTTACATGTCAAGAAAGATGAGCGCCTGGTCAAGATTTCTGCTTCAAAACACATTGAATAGCTAATTCAACGAGTTATGAAGCAGTCGAGTGCTGAGGTATGATTGTACTTATTTTTAAAATAATTTTGTACCATGTTATAAAGTCTTTGGCAGTGAAAGATATAATTGAAAAACTTTAAATTAAATAAATAATTAATATATCATCCTAAGACTGGAAATGAAATTGACATCTTGCTTGATCACTGTGATAGGAATATCCCAAAGTACTGTAAATTCTGACAAACTGTTCCCCTATGTTTGAAAATAAGAAAAGCAATATAATTAAGTTTGCCAGTATATGTTCCTTTGGTTCTGTAATGTGGATAATACAGTTATTCTAACTCATTCCCAGGAGTATCCGTAAATTCACATGGAATGGGCAGATTCATTTTCTTGCCTCATTCTTTTCCTCTTCTATCATTTCCCCCTCTTTTTTTAGAAGAATATTGAATCTAAATTATTTTTGGCTTTAAGAATTCCAATTCACAGAATAAAATCTAGAGCACAGGTAACTGTACTCATGATGAATGCACATCTGATTACAAAATGACTCATCTAATTAAAGGGAATATTTGATTATTTGAAAAAAGCTATGACCCCTTTGTGCCAGTATTTCTTTTCTTACTGAAAATATGTGTGTAACAAATAGACAAATCTGTAAATATTATTAAATAGTATTCAGAATTGTTTGAATGTGTGAAACAATTATTTGCATTTGGATAGATGAATGGCAGTCTTTTCTTTAAAAATTGGAACCATTTCACAGAATGATCCTAGTTTTGAGAATTACTTTGCATTTCTATAGTATAGAGAGGGCAACATGCCAGCATCAATCCATTCTGCTACTAAAACATTACCTACACTCTGTTTCAAATGTATATATGTACATCCATCAGTAAATATCAAAGTATTTCTTTTGGGGGATAAACAATATTATTTAGATCCACCAAATGAGTAAGTAGTGATATAAATCAAACAAAATTTAAAGATATGGGATTTTAAAAAGGGAACTTAGCTTAAACTAGTTCATACCAATATCATTCCCTATCTCTAGCTTTTTCTCCTTGAAAACCATTCCTGCTTCCATTGCAGCCAAATACTGTTTTGATCCTCCCATTATTCATTTTATAAATAACTGAAGGAGTTAACATATCTAATTCTCCTTCCTCTGATATCCCCACAACTACAGCCTGTGAGTTGGGTGGGCTGAGAGAAAGTGACTGGCTCAAAATCACCCATCCAACTTTTCATGTCTAAAATTGTACTAGAATTCACTGTCAATACAGTGCCAAAGAGGAAAGACATCAGCAATTATCTTAGAGAAGCAATTGTTGCTGCCTTTCAATCTGGGAAGGGTTATAAGGCCATTTCCAAACAATTTAAAACTTCATCATTCCACAGTGAGGAAGATTATTCACAAGTGGGTTTATATTCAAGATAGTGGCCAATCTTCCTCAGAGTGTCTGTCCCAGTAAATTCACCCTAAGATCAGATTGTGCAATGCTCAGAGAAATTGAAAAAAAAAACCGAGTTGCATCCAGTGGTGGGTTCCAAATGTTGTTACTTCTGATTTGCTCAGGGATGCGCTGCACGTGCATGCGCAGTGCTTTAAAAAGCTTTCTGTGCATGCACAGAAAGGATCAGCTCGAGGGCATGGCAGGCCCAGGTTACTAATGGTTCTACCAAACCGGGCTGATAAGTTACTAATGGTCCGGTAGAACCGGAACAAACCATTAAGAACCTACCTTTGGTTGCATCTCAAACTCTATGTTAAATGTTAAAATTCATGACAGTACAATTGGAAAAAGACTGAACAAGTATGGTTTGTTTGGAAGGGTTCTCTAAAAAGAACATGGCAGCATGGCTTAGGTTTGTATCTGAACACATCACAAGACTTCTGAGCCTTTGGACAGATATTAGTGGAAATATTTGGCCATAATGCACAGTGCCATGTTTGGCAAAAACCAAACGCAGCATATCAGCACAAACATACCAATCATCAAGCAGAGTGGTGGAGGGGTGTAAAGCCATCTATACAACCGCTAAAACTTAGCTGACATTGGGTCATGCAACAGGACAATGATACCAAGCATATCAGCAAGTCTACAACAGAATGACTGAAAAAGTAAAGACTCCAGGTATTGCAATGGCCCAGTCAAGGTCCAGATCTCAACACAATTGAAACGCTGTGGCAGGACCTCAAGACAGCTGTGAATAAACAAATGCCCACAAACCTCAATAAATTGAAGCCATGTTGTAAAGAATAGTGGACCAAAATGCCTCCACAATGAGGTGAGAGACTGATAAAAGTTATACAGAAAATGATTACCTCTAGACCAGTGATGTTTTGGAGCTGTCGCTGGGCAACACGGACTTTCAACTCCCTCCAAAGGTTTTCTATGGGATTGAGATCTGGAGACTGGCTAGGCCACTCCAGGACCTTGAAATGCTTCTTACGAAGCCACTCCTTCGTTGCACGGGCGGTGTGTTTGGGATCAGTGTCCCAGCCATGTTCTCCATAGAGGTGGAGCCAGCAGCCAGGAATGGGTTAAACTTGGTCGCTAGCCAATAGGACTGAGTCTTGCAATCATATATCTTTTTACTAATTCCCTTTCTGATTGAAGATCTTGGAAAGATCAAAAGGATTCAGGCAATTATATCCTCATCACACCATGATGATCTTGATAGTCATGATTCATTCCTCCCTTGTGTAGTTTTAAGCCTTATTAAGCAGTTCCCAATCTCCTCTCCTTCCATCATAAACCGCTCTACTTCCAGAATCACATTTCCCTTCACTTACAGTCTGGAGAATTCCATTCTGCCTTACAAAGAAAAAGAGGTCTTTTCGGAAACCATCCAAAATGGCTTCTCATGAAGCTAAAGGGTGGGAATTGTATGAGAAAAAACGAATATCTCAGTTCTGCAAAATCATCATATTTTACCCTTATATTTAACTATGCATGCTTTGGCACTTTTTTGCATAAGCTTATAGTTTACATAAATATCTACTTCTATTTTTCAACATGTCCCTCGCTAGTAAGGTGTTATGTCAAAGGACTGGTTTTCCTCTGTTCCCCAATATACCTGCTGATTCCATCCTCTTTTGTCCATCATTTTCTCTGGCTTAATTCCAGAGCCTTTTCTGTCCACAGTTACTGTCCTTATTCACCTCTTATTGTGAAAGATGTTATTAGTGGTAGCTTTGACCTTGGCTCACCAACTTGTGAGACTTGTGTGTCTAGCACAGAGATTCTTCCTGTCTCTTAACTTTGACAGATCACTTTTCTCTCAAGGTTGGAAAAGCAATTGCCTTCCACTTGGACAAAAGGGCATTATTCCAAAGAGACCAATATCTACGGTGCAATTTCTCTCCCCAACACTTTTCCAAATGAATTTTAGCAAACATCAAGTTTTTTCTTTGAAATGTCCAAGCAGGTTGCCTATTTCAACACACCTATTTTATGACAGTGGTAACAGCTGTTTGCGTCTTTCCAAATGCTTTACCAGGAATGTGCCTGTGAGTTAAAGGTAACCTTTGACTTAACAACTGTAATTGAGCCTGAAATAATTATTGTAAATTGCATCACATGATCGATCTCAATTTTTTGACAATTTTTGTGGCAATTGTTAAGAGAAAGCTATGAGTCATGGAGCAAATCATTTTTTCCCAATGGGCATTTTTTCTGGAGACCGAAGATAAGTGCAAGAAACCAGCAAAAATGTTGCAAATCGTGGTCACGTGATGGTGGGATGCTGCAACACATCAGTAAAAGTAAGCCAAGTGCACCACATGACTTGGGAGACAGGGAGCGCACCTTTTGAAACTTCAAAAACATAAGTAGTTTTGGTGGCCCCATCATAACGTAATTGTTGTTAAGGGACCGGTCATAAGTCAAGGACTGCCTGATATGGATTCTGTCTTCCAATTTCATGCAACACATGAACTGGAACTTTGCTTTTGGAGAGTTGCAGAAGTTGGTCTATTTAGGCTTGTTCTGGGTGTACCTTTCCTCCTCTCTCTTATACAGCCACATTAGCCTTTAATGTGGATTAATTAGGGTCGCGGTGGCTCAGTGGCTAAGATGCTGAGCTTGTCGATCAGAAAGGTCGACAATTCAACAGTTTTAATCCCTAGCACCATGTAATGGAGTGAGCTCCTGTTACTTGTCCCAGCTTCTGCCAACCTAGCAATTCAAAAGCATGTAAAAATGCAAGTAGAAAAATTTGGTGGGAAGGTAATAGCACTCCATGTGCCTTTGACGTTTAGTCATGCCGGCCACATGACCACAGAGATGTCTTCGGACAGCGCTGGCTCTTCGGCTTTGAAACAGAGATGAGCACCGCCCCCCAGAGTTGGGAACGACTAGCACATATGTGCGAGGGGAATCTTTACCTTTACCTTATACCTCAAGAGTGAAGAATTTTTAGTTGCTACACTTTTTTCCTCATTATTTTTAGCTGCCAAAGCTCACAATAGTGAGTGTGACACTGTAATATGCCAACGAGGGGAGGAAGGGTGGCTGTGGCCAGATATTTTTCCTATTTTTCTTAATCCCTGTGGAAAACATGGAGATGAATCAGTCATGTTGTTATTTGATATTTTGCTAATCAATTTCAATAGTGCAATCTATATATGTTTTTTTTTTAAGTAAGCAAAGTACAATCAGAGTTCTGGAAATGAAGATGAGCACAAATAGCAAAAAAATAATAATCAAATTTGGCAATAGTGGCAAAATTAAGTCCAAATATATACTCCGAATATATATATACTCAAGCATATACTACATACTAAGTACATAGATCCACCTTTGTAGCTCCCGTGGTACCATTTATTTTCTAATAACTGAAGTCCTGTGAAAAAAATGTTGCCACTTTATAGGGGTTTGAGTTTAAATCTGATAAAAGGGGGCTGGTTTGGAAGAGGGTTTGGAAGTTAATGTCACGAGTCTCCAGAAATAGTACATGACAGCAGATCCAGAAAAGCATGGTTATTATAAGCATACAGGTAGTTCTTAAGTTACAAGAATTCATTTAGTGACTGTAACAACAGCACAGGAAAATGACTTATGACCGTTTTTCACACTTAGGCCATTGGAGCCTCTCCATGGTCACTTGATGAAAATCCAGGTGTTTGGCAACTAACTCATATTTGATGGTGGTTCTTGTGTCCTAGGGGGATCTGATCACCTTTTGTGACCTTCTGACAAGCAAAGCCAATGGGGAAGCTAAACTTAACAACGTCAGTGCTTCGCTTAACAACTGCGGCAAGAAAGATCATAAAATGAGGCAAACCCAATTAACAAATGTCTCACTTAGCAACAGAAATTTGGGGCTCCATTGCGGTCTAAGCTAAGGACTACCAATATTTATCTTGCATGATTGGAGATCCTGGCATTTGAACGCTGGGCACTTATTATTTATTTATTAAATGTTTATGCCGTCCATCTCCCCTACAAGGTAACTCTGGGCAGCTTGAAACTGCATGCAAGGGCCACAGACCCACATATTCCCTACAGCCGGTGGGTTCTTATTTGCTGTACCAAATTAATTGGGGTATGGAGAGAGACAGCACCCCAAGACTGAAGAAAAGCTATGAAAAATAAAAGATTAGAGCAGTGGTGGGATTCAAATAATTTAACAACTGGTTTTCTGCCCTAATGACCAGCTGGGTAGGCGTGGCGCGGTGGTCATGTGAGTGGGTGGGTGTGGCCAACTCATGTCGATGGGCGCTTCACCTTAGCTGTTACAATGTAATAAGAGTTAACCAGAGAGGCAGTTTCTGTGAGCAGGGCAATAAAGATTAGGCTAGAAACAACACCAGAATGCTTCTTTCCTGCCTTCCTTACAGGATTAGCTCTGTAAAGTGGGAAAAACAAAATAAGATTTCTTCCAACAACCGGTTCTCTCGAATAGGTGCAAACTGGCTGAATTCCACCACTGGATCAGAGGCAAAAGGGGGGGGGGATTTTAAAAAAATTAGAAATAAGGAGAAGAGAGTAGCATAAAACTTAGAGGAAAATCTTTAGGAAAACATTCAGCAGAAATCTGTGGAAAGCAATAGAGAAGCAAAAAGAAGAAAGGAAAGCTTTCTGCAGCAACTGTTTCCTATTGTCCAGCATTCCTGACTTTTTCTGTTCCTTTTCCTGTTTTTCCTGCGGTGACTTTTCTTTATCCTGTACAAGGTTCTAATGTACTCAATCCCCACTTCTGCTCTTCCTAGTCCAAAAGTTGTTCTAAATAAGCTAAATCTAAACGTCTTACCCATTCTAAATTATTGCCCCACGGATCTTCTAACACAACTCTTGCTATTCCAGACTTTTTACTTTTTAAAACTAATTTTTCCTTCAAACAGAAAAATATATAGTAACAAGGTTCAATGCCTTATCCTCAAAGCTGCTGGAAAGGTTGCCTACCAATCGTCCCTTGTCTGGATGGACACTGCATATGTAGATATCATAAATGTAGCCCACAGTTCTAGCTATTGCACTGCCTACTGTACCAGGACTAGTGATCAGCTTCGCTGTTCCCTCTCCTTATAGGGGATGGACAATGTCTGAGGCTATGTAGGTTTTACTAGCATACATCTCCATTGAAATCTTTAAGAACATTGTAAATTATCTCTGGAAATATTTTAAGGTTGTTAATGTTGCTACAGGACTGATTTGCAAGCTACTGGGTTGGGGGGGGTGTGAAGTAAAAAGAGCAAATGTCGCTATTAAGAGGTTTTTAAAAAACAGCTTAAAGCATCTGAGTAAACCTTACATTCAGCCTTCATGGTGGTCTTAGTGGAACCTTAAGTTTGTAGTTTGCTCAATGTTTTGGGGCGATGCCAGGCTGGCCCATTTTTCCTTTGGGATACCTGGGATTTTCTCCCACACCTGTTCTGGAAGGAATGGACTCTTATGTAATTGCATTCT
The DNA here is from genome assembly GCA_032467955.1 of Pseudoxenodon macrops. Lineage (NCBI taxonomy): Eukaryota > Metazoa > Chordata > Lepidosauria > Squamata > Pseudoxenodontidae > Pseudoxenodon > Pseudoxenodon macrops. The sequence goes on along the minus strand of JANHFT010005176.1, from coordinate 8,574 downwards.
TCACTTCCTGGTGTTTTTAAAGGTTATATAATTCTTCCCTTCAAGAAGTGCATGTTTTGCCATTGAAAGGAAACAATATTTTTTAGAGATAATATTGCGTCATGCAGACATGGGCATTTAACACTTACTCACCCAGAGGTAGTATAGAACCGGTAGTAACTTGGCGATGATGTCACAGAGCGGTCCCCTCAGTGTCTCCATGGGTGCTGCCATCTTGGATTTCTAGTTTTCTATTGCTGCTTGCGCGCGCTTCACACGCACACACGCAGCACGATTCTGAGCGAACTGGCAGCAAAAATATCCTGAACCCTCCCCTGTACCCACCTCTGCACTTCAGTCGACTGTTAGTTGAGTGTTCAGTTCCATGTTCGTTTCATCTTTCATTCGCACCAGTTGAAAATGTTCAGGCAGTTTTCTCATCTCAAGAATGCTAATGCCAAATGTTTGTTATACAACTGGGCCATTGTGTAATTTGTGTTTTTGGTGCAGAGCAATATGAAAGGGATATTAAAAGGTAGGAGTGCTGCTGCATGGCTGGCAGCTGCTTTTACTGCTGTACTGTGGCCATCAGTCATCTGGGTTGGTCTTACATTACGGACGGTTTGGCAAAAATGCCAAAGTAGGACAGTCACCTTTTTATGGGCCCTGAGATGTATATCTGCCACCTTGTCCAAAAGCCAGGTTGCATTTTTTGGTTTATTTTGCACGGAAGGTTATCCTTCCCAGGATTTTGTGTTTTTTCAAGTGGTATGCTGTCTGATGGACATCTTGTGCATTAAAAAGCACTTGCAAAACAACACATGCTGGATGAGTGTGTTGATGCGAGTGGCAAGCAACTGTGCCCATGGCTTTCACAAAGTACATTTGCAGAGCTTAGGATGGATACGTTTATAGCACTTTAGGACTATTTGTGAGGTTGGAACTCTTCCAAAGGAAAAAAGAAAGAAAAAAAATGAAAAGGCATATATTATTGTTTATAATCTGCTTTATTCAGCCAAACCTTTTTCCCCAACAGCCCCCTGGATTGCTGTTTAAATCCTCTGGTGCCTTAAACTACTGATTCTGAAAACAGTTAATGCATATTCAAGCTAAGCTTGGCATCTACTGCAGGAAATCACTTTAATTGAGAAGCATTAAATGTTAAAATGATTAAAATATATAAAGCCAACATGGTGTATATGAAGAGCACAGGCTCGCAGCTTTAGAGCGTACCTTGGCTCAGCCTGCCAAAAGAGCTTCAGCTTCTGAGGTTGATGGTAGTGAAGAATTCCTTAAAATGAAAGCCGGTCCATTTCCTTGGCTTATTATAACCCTGAATGCCTCCCAAAAGGCAGCCAACAAAACTTTAACAGCGGTGGTAGATACGATGTTTTGCTAGCCTTGTTTTTACTTTCTTAAGCAGCATTTTGACCAGAATGACTTTTCATTAGAGAAGGAGGAATGTTCATGTCTGTTCCTAGTTTGTCACATGAGAAAATGCTTTCATTTTTGGGATGTAAATTTGCCCATTGCAAGCTGCATTTACATAGAAGGGATCATAATTAAAAAGAAAGAAGGAAAATGACTCTCTGATTCTGGAGGGGAGGGGTTAGATGATATTATCCAGCTTGGAACTCCGTTTTCTAAATCTGCCAATAATAAAAAAATGATTATGTAGATACCATTTTAAAAAATGCCCCATTTTGTTGCTGAGTTTTGGGAAAGCGGGCAAAAAAGTTTCCCTTTGTTGTCAAATGCTGAAGAAACTGACATTTTTAAATATCCCAAATGGTGTTAATGCAGGTACCAAAATAAATCCATTCTGAAACTCAAAGTTCTAATGCTTGTGATAGAGAGTATATTACAATAGGTAGTATTAACACATGCAAATATCAAAAGAACAGAAGAACTCTTTACAAAGTGATCTATGGCCCCCCATTTTCCTCACTGAAATTTTCCATATTGAAGAAACATTGCTGGTGTCCTTGTTTGGCGCACAAATTGGTCCCTGTTAAGAATGTGAAATGGGAGCAGTCTTGGGAATTTGGTCTTTAGAGTAGCATGTTAAAATACATTCACCTGACTAATTATGGATGATTTCCCCATATGTGTGTGTCTATGGTGTGTGCGTACATGTTGTTATTCAAATGATGAATATCAACTAGCATAATGAAAACATTTGGATATACTGAATTATGAAAGGCAAAAACAAACCACTGGATTTCAGTATGCTTTAAGCCAGCCAATAGATTGTATTACTGCACAACATATAAAGAATATAAAAAATCACTTCTTAGATTTTTAAACAGGTAGACATATAGCATAATTCCAATATTTACATTATACTGTAGTAATACATTTATTGGTGCACAGTACCTTCAAAATGTCTTGGTGTAACAAAGTTATTGTTTTCATACAGATGTTGGTTTTTTTGTTTTGCTTTTGCTTTCTGTGGTTTAGTTGCATGAGACATTGAATTATCAACTGGTAACAGTACATTGATGGGTAATGAAGCTGTTTATGATATCCTGTTTAATAGCCCTGTTTTCTCCACATTTTAGGCAGGTGAAAAGCCAAGCTAGGTCAGCACAGGCTGAGTCTTGATCTGCCAGACTCAATGGGTGAATCCTAAAGTTATCGGGACGCTTGAGTGAGTTTGAGGATCATTTGCTGCTGCTAATTGTGTAAGACTTCTTACCTGATTTATGAAATTGGAGAATTTGCCTACATTACAGTTTATATGTATATATATATAGGACAATATATAGTTCCCTCTCCAAATCTTAGGTGCTACCTCCAGAGCTCTCAAAAGTTCGTATCAAATTTCATTTTCAATGTGGCAGAATGGAGAAAATATTAAATATGCAAGACAATCATATTAATTGTGTTTTTGATTTAGGCTTTGCCTACTTTGGGAAAAATGGCCCATGGCATGCCCAGCCAATGCCAAGTCTGCCCCCTTTCCATGGATTCCCCCCCCATCCAGGAAAAACCTGTCTGTAGAGCTTTTGCCAATGAGTTCCAAAACAAATTTAATCATTAACAACAGCTGTGTTGTTTTGAGTATTCTGAAGGCTGCCATGGGAGGTTTTTTTTTCAGGTGTATGATTGCTTTTTTTTTTTAAAAAAACCACATTCCACCTAACCATCACAACAATATGGACCAGCCACATCTCTGCAGCTACTGGCTTTCACTAAATGGGGTAATATGGATGATACAGTGTAAAGAAAATCCACAGTGACCAAGCCAGCCATTGAGAATTATGCAGCGCTATTTTTTTCTGGGCAAATAAAGAAAAGAAAAAGAAAACACTGCTCACAAATGCAAGCCTGATGAAATATAATATTGTGATGGTAAATTTAAATTTCAGGGGATTGAGTTACATGTTTGTTTTGCATTCTGTGGATAATATGCAAAAAGAGCCAATAATTAAGAGTCAAAGATGTACACAAAGGGTGCATATACGGTATGTCTTTGTGTGCACACTATTCTGCTGCTTCTGCTTTTAAATGCTGTAGACCACAAATGCAAAAAAAATCAATGCTCGTACTAGTATGCCAATGGTTTGGGTTGGTTTGCTGAGCTTCGATGTATGTTTTTGTGCGTGCTCTGGTGACCTGCTGATGTTGAGCTTGAAGGTTGCATTTATATGTAGGTTTTGCTGGTTTGCATTTGCGCATCTATTGTTATAATATTAATGTGTCCATGCACCAATAAAATATAAAGTTCTGATGCTTTGTGTTCAGAACAAAACACAATTTAAATTTAATGCATGCCCTAGTCCAGAGTGCCCAACCAGTGCACTTGTTTTCCCTTTTTTTTTGAATAAGTTTTTTATTTATTTTTCCATCTTTATACATCTCATGTCGTGAATGTTTGTTTTCTGAGATAGCACATCCATACACATAATCATAACATTTTTTACTAATTACAATTCCTTTTCATTTTGATTTTGACATATTATTTCTATTATCATACTTTCATTTCTGAGCCTTCGAGTATTTCTATCACATTGCTTATCATTTTAATATCTATC
>JANHFT010005175.1:61575-78524 GCA_032467955.1 Pseudoxenodon macrops | reverse complement strand
TGCTTCATTTTGTACTCAAAGGTCAAACTTGTCTATTATTCCAATTATCAATTGACTTCCTACTTTAGCATTCCAATCCCCCATGATGATAAGGACATCATTTTTGGTGTTAATTCTACAAGATGATGTAGGGCTTCATAGAACCAGTCAATTTCATCCTCTTCAGCACCAGCGGTTGGGGCATAGACTTGGACTGCTGTGATATTGAATGGTTTGCCTTGGATTCGAATTGAGATCATTCTGTCATTTGGTGGGTTGTATCATAGTATTGCTTTTCCTACTCTTTTATTGACTATGAAGGCTACTCCATTTCTTCTGAGGGATTCTTGCCTACAGAAGTCTACCTAATAGTCATCTGAATTAAATTCATTGATTCCTAAGATGTCGATATTCAGTCTGGAATTCATTTTAGCAGATATTATAAATCCACCAGCATAAAAGTCTTTGGGTGTGGTTGTTTGTTGGTATAACATGCAATGTTGGTAGTATGATCAAGATAATCAATCTTTCTCCTCATTTTAATAAGACAGTATAAGAACTTGGCTTCAGTGAGCTTCAGCATTGAGAAAATATTTATTTACACTATAGTCACATGGTGATTACTAAGAGGTTAGATAGTTATAGTAATAGGAAGTTTATGGAAGAGACGTCTGCCAATGGCGACAAGCCTACTAGATATGGGCTGCAAAACAGAGATGGCAACAGAGTTAGAGCTTTCTGTATCTCTTTTGCTGTCATCTAAGTGATGGTCTGGATTTTCTTGATTCAGGTCCATTAGATTTAGTCTTGATAATTCCACTACCTCCCAAATCAATGCAGCATGTTTTAAATCTCACTTGCAAGGAAGCAACAGGAGGTGCATTTCCAGTTTCTCAACTTTTTGATACATCTCATTGGCCAATGGGTGACACAGCATGATGTGTCATCCTGAGCAACAGGAGCAGAAGCTCTTACCAGAGGGATTTTGGTCACAAAATATTCAAAGGCCATTAGAAAGCATACTTTGCATATCAAAAGCCCCTAGTTCCAATAGTTTGGTCTTTGTCTCCTGCATGATAATAATGCTCATTCCATTCAGTGTGTTATTTTCATCACATGAGTTATGCATTGAATCCTTCCAAACATCAGGTATGGAAATCCAAAAACAGCAGCTTTCAAGCCAATTGAGACCTTGATGAATGTATCTAACTTAGCTTTCAGTTTTTTTAAACTGAATGAGGTTGAAATCTTTTTGGTTTTGTTAAAAAAAAACACAACACTCTGAAACTCTTCCTAGAATAAGTACATTGTCTTGATTGAGGCTGTATTTTTGTCTCTCAAAAAATAAACGATAAAGGATTCCGCAGAGTAATATTGCCCCTAGGTGGTCTGTGGAAAAGAAAAACGAGAAGGGTGCTTGCCTGCTGAGTGAAGCTGTTTGAGAAAGATTTCAAAAGTAATGTCTGCCAGTTTCTTTCAATCTTTTCCCTCCGTGTTAAAAGCAGGCTCTTTAAAACTGCTGTAAGTGTTGTGCTGTATGTGTTAGGTGTAACGTTGATCAGTTGCAACTGAACATAATGAAGAGCTTTACCCTTGTGAAGGCACATCATTTTACACTGATGAACATCACAGTGGGATTGATCTGGCTTGATTGACTGAGTGGCATGAACTTCTCTGTACACAAGAGTCTCCTTTTGTTCATCAGATGATAGTGAAATAGTAAACCATCTCAATAAGTCACTTGGAAGAAGAGCTTTATGGCATCATTTTTTAAAAAAACACCCTTTTAGATCTTGTAGACATCTTACTATATGGAGATTTTGAGTTATCCAGGTCTGGTTGTCCTAAATGTGCTTTTTTTTCAAGAAGCAACTGAACTTTCTGGTTTTTCTTTGAAGATGTTTCGTTTCTCATCCAAAAAGCATCTTCAGCTCTGACTGGATGGTGGGAAATGGAAGGATTTATATAGAATTTGAATGCAGCTCTGGGACAATGTTGTTGCAGTCAGCAAAATGCAGACAAGGTTCACATCCCAGGAATGAGCCCACTGGCTCTATTCCCCACCATCCTGTGAGAACTGAAGACACTTCTTGGATGAGAAGCAAAACGTCTTCAAAGAAAAAAACAAGAAAGTCCAGTTGCCTCTTGAAAAAGCACCTTTGGGACTTAATATAGATCCTTCCTTCCTTCCTTCTTTACCTTCCTTTCCTCCCTTCCTCCATCCCCCTCTCCTTCCTCCATTTCCTCCTATCCCATCGCATCCCATTCCATCCCACTGCATACTCACAAATAGAGAGAATTCTAAAGATACTGATTATTTGAGTTTGTTAAAAAGGAAACAAAGCTCATATTTTCAATTTATCTGGATCCATTCCTATTAAGGAAGAGCGGATGCATCAGGGAGATCAAATTTCATCCTATAAACATTTTCAGTTTGAGACATTACTTCTATGTTATGATCAGGAATGAAATGTGATCAACTTGAGCATTTACATAAATTAATAATCAGGAGGGGGGGGGAAATCAACTGACAGCAAAGCAAGAATACTACAAAGATCCCATCCAGAAGGATTAGATCTAATGGTTTGCTTTCTGGACTTGATTTCTAGAATTGTTGGTTTGTTTTAAAAAGCAGCACATGTGGAAAAGCTCTCGCAAGTTTGGGGTTGAATATCAAACAATAGAACAAGTCCTCTGAGGGTCTTAAAAGTGAAACATTTTCAACAACATCTTAATTTCTCCTAAGATTTCCACATCGTGATGCTTTTGGAGCAGTTTTAACTTATCTTAATTCCTGTGGCTTCACCATCTGCATAGCATTTTTTTAAATAAAAGGTAATTCTATCCTCTGCCAACCGACTTCCCTAGCAAGGGAAGATCTATTGGTTTCCATGACATTTTTTTTCTTCCTGAGTTTCCAAGCCACTAACACTATTTCTTAATTTTATCAAATGAAAGCAGAAAAAGTGTGCATTAATAAAAACTAATTCTCACTAGTTTTTGACATTTGGTTTTCCTCCTCTTGTATCTCCATCTGCCAAGAGATAGAAAACGAGGGAAGGAGCAGACATTTCTGATAAATTTAGGAACCTAACAAGACACGAGAGGTCTCAGATTTAGGAATATTTCTCATTTCTTCCAGATTTTCAACATGAATCCAATTAACTGACCAGCTGGAAATATTGATTCCTTGAGCAAGAGTTATATAATCCTTTCATAAAAAGGCCAAGCTTTGAGTGATGTGCGTATGAGTATGTGTGTTCAAAGTGGACACAAACTAATAATTATGCATAATTATTTGATAAGATAAGATATTGGTGTTGAATTTACTAATATGAGATATACGGCCATATAATGAAAAGCAAGAAGAACAGAGAAAGGAGCAAGACCTACGTATTTCTTAAGCTTAGTTGAGTTTAGGGTCAACATCAGAACTTGGAACATGATTTGATGTAACACCATTAGTGTGGCACCAATAGCCATTGCCTCTTCCCTTCCTGATTAGCAGGAACAGAAATTCCCACTAGCAGGACTTTGTTTGGTCACTAAATATGTAAAGGCCACCAGAAGCATATTTTTCACATAAAAACTCTTGGGTTCAAATGCTGTCTTATCCATAAGTTTGGGGGGGGGGGAAACCTCCTGCCTGAAAACTCTTGTGTTTCATGAGAAGTTACACAAGGTGAAAGTTGATGGAAAGGAAAAAAGATACTTAGTGACAAGGCAGACAAAATCTATTCAACTTTTTGACTCTGAGAAGCCAACATTCAACGTCAATATCTTTCTTCTTCTTCAGAACAGCCACCCTAAGAGACAGGCTGAGCTGAAAAAGAGACTAGCCGAAAATTATCAATAAGCTTCTGTGGATGAGGTTGGAATTGAACCCAACTGTTCCTTGTTTGATATCTAAACTTTTAAACTAAACTGGATGTAACATAGAGGCCGCCTAATTAGTGACCCCAAATTATGACCAAATTGCTGAGCTCTTTCTTTGAAAGGTAGGTTTGTTTTCAGTGCCTGGAATGTGTCAACACATTGCAATTCAGGAGGCATATGAATAAATATGTTTATTCTTTATTTACCTTCCCTAAGAAGAGTTCTGCTCACTGTCAATTCAGAATGTTATGCTTAGTTTAAATATAACTCATTTTCCAATATAATCTGTTTAGGCTGTCATGAGAACTGACATTTAACTTCCCTTCCTCGACTGGGTTTACAAACTTCCCACTGGAGTCTAATTAACATAGTAAACCAGTTTCTTTAGGCAGGATCCCCAAACATTTTTTTCCCTGGTACGCCTGCACTGGAGTATGAGTATGTGTATTCAAAGTGGACACAGATGCATCTGCTTTTCTTAGCTTGTACAGATTGGTGTATTTCAAACAATAATGACAAGTCTGGCCTATGTTAAGTTGGTCTTCCTAAACCAGTATCGTTATTTGACACCAACAGGTCCCCAGTATTTTAAACGAGAATTTTCTAATCCTATCTGGGGACTGAATTTGGGAGATTATGCATGCAAATCCTTGCAAAGGTTCCTGGTTTATTTCATTTCCTTTTCATGTCATCCATTTGCAAAATATCTTATTGTGCCAGTTGCTCCTTACTTTCTGCTTCCTATCTGATGTGCAACTTAGTCGACGTGTTTACAGTTATATATTCAGTTATTTTTAGTCTGAAATAGGCAATCCTACTTGGTTGAAGGATTCTGGTTGCTTTATAGGAGTTTATCAATCCTTTTGTGAAATTATGTCGTCTTCCCCACTCACACCCCCTTAATGTACAAAGTTTCAAGAGTTTTAACCATAGCCGCTCTATGAAAGGAAGGTTCATACATTTGTTTATAGACCTTGATTTCATTCCAGCTAATGAATGATAACTTAATGACATCTTATCATTCAGAAATGTTATGTTTGAGATTTTGTGAAACATTCTATGGAACATTCTAAGCCAGTGATGGCTAACCTTTTTGCTGTTGAGTGCCAAAAGTGGGGGGAGTGAGGAGGGGTCGTGTGCATGCATGCCAGTACCCATAATTCAATGTGCTCTGGGCCCCCCTGTGCATGCATGTGCGACACACACACACACTCTCCAGATTTGGACACGCGATGGGACAGTGGGTTTTTCGCCCTCCCCAGCCTCCAGAGACATTCTAGAAGCCTGGGGAGGGTGAAAACGGCCTTTCCCACCAACCCCCCAGAGGCCCTCCGGAGGTGGAAAATGACCCATTTCCCAACTTCCAGTGGACCTGGAAGTCCCATTTTTCACCCTCCCTAGCCTCCAGAGGCTTTCCTGGAGGCTGGGAAGGGTGAAAATGGCCTCCCCCCAGAGGCCCTCCAGAGGCCAGAAATGTCGTCCCAGAGCCTCCGTGTGAGCCCTTTATTTACCTCAAAACAGACCATGGAGACTCCTGGGAGGGGAGGGGGCATAGTCAGCCAAACATCAGGTGGACAATGCACACATGCGTGCTGGAGTTGATCCATGGCAATGGCTCCCAGGCCGGAAGATATGGCTCCGCGTGCTACCTGTGGCACAGTTCTAGGCTACGGAAACATTCAATCTTTCATTCTTGATCAAGAATAGGCAGTCTGATCTTCAGATATATTGAATTGAATTGAATTTCCCAAATTCTTTTCCACTACCCATGTTTTTGGAAGACTGATGGTTGGAGATACCCCAAACCTTTTGTGCAGACCCCTGGAATGATCGAAATCATTTGTTCCTGATTGTGATACAACAGCTGATTAGAATCAAACCATCCACTTGTCTTCATGCCATACTATAGATTGAATCAATAATACATTCAGTAATAAAAATATCATTTTATATTGAATCAAGTTTACCCATAACCAATTTCATTGTATACATGTTGTACAATGACAATAAAGGCTATACTAATAACCCATTGCTTGCTCAGTTCACTTCCATAGTGTAATGTATGGTGTAAGGAAAGAAGCAAAGGGAGATTGGATAAGCACAGTAAGCAAGAGAGAATGGGAAAAGGAATGAGCAAAATATTAAATAAGTTAAATGTTTACAAAAAGTCTTTTGCATTATTAAAATGTTTTTATTTAGAGTTCATTATTTTTAATATATATATATATATATTAAATTATTACCAATTGAATGTACTTCTTATTTTCATAAAGTATTTTTCACCAGTGGAATGCTTCATTGTGCCAATTCATTCCCATTCCAGAACTGTTCATGTCCAACCTTGGTTAAAAGTAGCTTCCACTGAGGTTTCTACTAAGGAAAGAAAAGAGCAATAAAGATGTCTAAAGGCTGGAGGCTAAAACATATGAAGAATGGTTGCAGAAATCTGGATTTGTCTAGTTTAGTGAAAAGATAGACTAAGGGTGACATGACAGCAATGTTCCAAAATTTGAGGGGCTGCCACAAAGAAGAGGAGGTCAACCTATTTTCCAAAGCACCAGAAGGCAAGGCAAGAAACAATGGAGAGGAACCAAGGAGAAAAGCAATCTAAAACTAAGGAGACATTTCCTAACAGTGAGAGCAGTTAACCAGTAGAACGTCTTCCTTTCAGTAGTTGTGGGTGCTCCATCACTGGAGGCTTTTAAGAAAAGACTGGGCAGCCATTTGTCTGAAGTAGTATAGGGTCTCCTGCTAGAGCAGGAGGTTGAACTAGAAGACTTCCAAGATTCCTTCCAACTTGTTATTCTGACCTAAATTCTGAGGTGATAGGCCTCATGCAATGTTGCACAAAGGACTGCTTTAGAAACATTCTGCATCTAAAATATATTCTTCTGAGTGCCACATATGCTAAACATAAGGGGGGGTGGCAGTTGTTCAAAAGAGGACAGAAAGAAAGAAAAATCTCCAAGTATCATTATCTGAAGCAAAAAGGCATACATCTCTCTTATTACAGATATGCTATTGATATGGATGCACCTAATTCCCTTTTGCTTTAATTATTGTTTGTTTGTTTAATGTATTTCTATCTTGCAATCCAAGAATGTATATTCTCTCTTCCCTCCTGTCCCTAGCTAAGTATGTTATTGAAAGTTATCAAACAGCTAAAACATGAGTGCACAACCTCACTACATTTGGAATTAGAAGGCCAAAGAATCACATTTGATCCCTAAATTGTAAACTAGAAACTCACTCTCAAAATACAGACACAGTCAGTGCCAAAATGTGTAAGATCTGGAATGAAACAGCACCAAACTCAATTACATCAAACATGTAACTCCCTCTTCATTTTATAAAAAAAACATTTCCCCTTTATTGAGCATTACAAACCAGAAGCAATATTTGCAAAGTCTTTTAGGAAGCATGCAAGATGGCACATGAAGCCTCAGATTATAATTCTCAGGGCAAAAGGAATAGAAGAAGTTGGCAACACATTGACTGAGAGTTTAGGCAAACGGCACTGAATAAATCTTTCTTATCAATTCATTTCCCCCAGTGATGTGTCTGTTGACCATTATCGTCTGTTCTGAGGCCCCGGTTGGCTGAAGGAGTCATTAAAAGAGTCTAGCGCAATAGAATTACAACATTAGAAGATGAAATGGAAAAAGGGGAAATTACGTTGTCAAAATGTTAGAAGAAGAAAACTCAAAATGCTTCATGACCAACCTACCACTTCAGAAAGATCACCTCTGTAAGCTAAAATGAGATTCAGGGCAGAGAGAACAAACAATATCACAACAATAATCTACAAAGTCACAGAGGTTTTCTTTTCTCTTATTTTGCTTAACAGGCTGTTAAAATAGTATCTGACAGCTGAGAGTTAAAGTCTATAATTTGGTTTTGGTAGGAAACATAATGGCACAGAAAATGTATGGTACACAAGTGTGCGAGCCCATTCCAAAATGACTATAGGATACTGAGATGTTGTTAGCTTTAGAAAATGTAACAAGAAGCTTCCCTAGTATGAAGTTTTGGTTTTGGACAATAGCAATAGCACTTAGACTTTATATACCATTTCATAGTGCTTTTACAGCACTCTCTAAGTCATTTACAGAGTCAGCATATTGCCCCCAACAATCTGGGCCCTCGTTTTACCCACCTCGGAAGGATGGAAGGCTGATTCAACCTTGAGCCAGTGAGATTTGAACTGCCGAACTGCAGTTAGCAAGTCAGCTGAAGTAGCCTGCAGTACTGCACTCTAACCACTGCACCACCTCGGCTCAATACCTATTTTGGCAACTTATGCACCAATGCTAAACAATGGCAAAAGGATATGTGTAAATTTGTGTGGCAAGGGCAAAAACACAGGAATTAAATATAAAGTGTTAGACGATGCAAATGAAAAAAGAGGGTTGGGTTTACTTGCTTTGAAATATGTTTGCAGCTTGCTGTTTGATTTGGGTGAAAGAGTGAGTCCTGCTGAGAAACAGAAGGCTTTTGGAGTTAGAAAGAACTTGAAATTTGGGTGGCATGGTACAATAAATGCAATGTTAATGTGGTTTCTAAAAAATCATTATGTCAGACTTGCTGACTTGAACATATGGAAGAGATACAAGCTCAGGTTGAATCCAAAGACATTTTTGTGGCTCTTAGCACAAGAACCAGAGCATAGGCAAACACAAACGGTTAAAATATTGTGAGATGTGCTACATTTTTGTATAAAAAGAGTTTAAAATTGATTCAAATACATACACTGATTCACTGGATTTTAAAGATCAGTATATAAATATTTCAGATCAGAAATCTTCCTCTTGGGACTGATGGTAACAGTTGGGAAAAAATGCATGGGACTCTTTTTGTGTATGACAATCACAGCAAGATTATCATAAGCACAAAGATGGAAAGATTTGGTAATATTTACAATGGAGGAACAGTTGGTGAAGATGATGAAGTAGAAGCAGCTAGATATTGTAGTCATAAAATCTTCATCTCAGAACTTTGATTGCAGAGGCAATGATTGAGTATTAGTAGAGATTCATAAAATAAACTATACCTATCTTACTGGGGCAAAAGACCTAATGATGTATCACCACCTCCCATTGTTATGAGAAAAACAAAAGCTGGCTACATCTCAGCTGTTTGCTACAATGGTGAAGCATAAAGCTCCTGATCTGACTGATAACTCATCTGTAAGGAAATATAGACTTTATTTTTAAGTACATATTGAATTCTAAAAAGATTGAAGCCAAAATGTGTAGTGGTGGTAGATGATGGAACCCTGAAGGTGAAGAGGTCCTCCAAAGCTAGGACCCATTAAAATGTAGTCATTCTTGGGGCTGGATAAAATAAAGGAGAAAATAAAGGATATAACTGAAGAAACATATTTTCCATTTTCATTATTCAACGACTGTGAAATTTTACTTTCAAAACATTTTAATTTCAGGTTTGGTGTGTTTTTTCCCAACATTTTTGTTGTCTTCCAATTCTTTGAATTTGGACATGCTTCAAAGATAATATTGTTAAAGGTCTCAAGCTCCTATACTATACATTTTTACTTGACAGTAAATCCTAATTTTAGACTTACTTATAGAATTATGCTAAAGTTTTTCCTGATTAAATTGGCTACAGCATGAGATTTGCTGCTGGCACCTAGAACAACTTATATCTAAGTTAAAAAAACATGCAGAGTTGGTAATTATCAAATATGCTAAATACCATGATAAACAATTACAATTTTAATCTACTACTTGCATATCTACTCTTAGATACTGTTCAATACTACGTATCACCACTCATTAATGACCCAGTATCAAAGATAGGAATCCAATTGCTTGCCAAATGCAGATATGGAACATTTGATAAGCTTTCACAGTCATTGGCAAATATTCAAGATATTTGCACACTCCAGTTTGTGGCACAGAGTTTTAAGGAGAGCTTTGGAAAACAATGCACTGCAGCTGCCCATCTCCTGCAGCTCAGACAAGGATGTCAACATCAGTTCAAATAGAAAGGACAAACCTTGCTTTTGCTTCTAAAGGCTTGTCACAGACAGTACAACTGGTTACAATCCAAGAGGAAAAGGACATACAGATTTACCAACCCACTCAAGATGCGGTTTTCAGAGAGATAAGAGAACACAACCAATGCTAGTTCAGAAGAGGTTGGCTGTATATCTATGGAGATTCGCAGTCCTCCAAGTCATGGTGGTCCCAAAGGTGCTTTTTCAAAAGTCAACTGGACTTGGTTTGTCCTTGAAGATGTTTCGGTCCTCATCCAAGAAGCTTCTTCAGAAGCAAAACATCTTCAAGGAAAAACAAAATCTGGTTGCCTTTTGAAAAAAACACCTTCAAGGAAAGGTAGCCTGTACTTGTTCCATCCTGTGCATATGATCCTGATTGATCACTTCTTCAAGTGGCCAAGATTAAAAAGAAAAGCTGTGAATATGCCAAGACTGTTAATACTGGTCTCTATACCACATCAAATATGAGACAACCTGTCCAAGCCTAGTTTCTGTAGAAGTGGTGGATAGCATGGCATGAATAATGAAGTATTATAGCAAAAGAGAGAACGTGTGTGAGTTGGGGGGGAAGTGTCTGATGGGTTTTTTTTCCCCACTGACACTTAAGATTTCTGTAAGAGATTGAACTGGCAATTGATTTGAGTGTTGTAAGACTATAGAAATACATTTCAACAGTTCAGCTGAACCAATACTTAAACATGCTATTATTGAAGGGGCGAAAAGGATGGCTTTCGCTGTTCATAAATGTGAAAGAGCATAATAAGCTCTTTTTTTTTTAAACCAGCAAGGGGGTTTGGCTGGGAATGTTTTCTTGCAAACAATTATCCAATACTGTACAAAATGCACCAGCTGGCTTTTGTAAGAAAATGCTGTGAAACTACTGCAGAGATAAGCAGAGCAAATATCCTTAATGCATTTCAAGCAAAACTTAAATAACACAATTGTTTAATCGCCTCCATTTGCCTATTCTTCTTGTTTGTTGTTTTTTTAAAGACATTTTTGTTGATGAGCAAGTAATATTTCCCTCGCTGCTTCATTATCAGCACTGTAAATGTTAGTGAGACATTTGTGCCGAAATCTGATACATCTGTTCTGACAATATCTCCACATATACAAAGACATAAAGAACACTACTATTTCTTTGGTACAGTTAGCCCCCACTAGAGAAAAGGTGGATGGGAGAAAATAGGCTGAAACTGAACCTGACAAATCAATCAGAATAGAGCTGGAAGAGACCTTGGAGGTCTTCTAGTCTAACCACCTGCTCAAGCAGGAGACTATATCATTTCAGACAAGTGACTGTCTAGTCTCTTCTTAAAAATCTCCAGTGATGAAGCACCCACAACTTCTGAGGATAAGCTATTCCACTGGTTAATTTTCCTCACTGTTAGGAAGTTTCTCCTTAGTTCTAGGTTGCTTCTCTCCTTGATTGATTTCCATCCATTGTTTCTTGTCCTGCTTTCTGGTGCTTTGGAAAATAAATTGACTCCCTCTTCTTCGTGGCAGCCCCTCAAATATTGGAACAGTGCTATCATATCGCCCCAGTCCTTTTTTTCACTAGACTAGATATACCCTATTCCTACAATCATTCTTCATATATTTACTAAGGCTGTGTGTGTGTGTGCGCGCGCATGTATACGCATACACACACACACAACATTTTTATTGAAAACAAAGGGAGTGAAATGTAAGAATTATGTTAATGCTGTTGAAGGTACTTTCAGGTATGAGTTTCTCTTTGTTTTCTATACTAGTAACTTTTGTTCAAGCAGTAAGTATCCTT
Source organism: Pseudoxenodon macrops (assembly GCA_032467955.1). Lineage (NCBI taxonomy): Eukaryota > Metazoa > Chordata > Lepidosauria > Squamata > Pseudoxenodontidae > Pseudoxenodon > Pseudoxenodon macrops. The sequence continues at coordinate 66,870 of JANHFT010005175.1, read as the reverse complement.
TAGTTCCTGTCTAAATCAATTTGTGAAATTTTTGAAACTTAAAAAAGCCTATATGAAAATCTTATAATGTAACCTCCCAAGACACATATTTTTTCCAAACAGCAATCTCTAATATATATATTTTAATTGAGTTTTATTCATGTATTTATTTATTTAATTAGATTTGATTAATTGAATTACTTAATTTAATTTAATTAGTGAGAATGCTTTGTAAATTGGAGAAGGATAGATAATAAAAAAAGAATTGTTTTGCTTGTTGATTTAGAAAAAAATAACCTGATGGCATGGACTTGTGGTCTTTGAATGAGCTAAGGATAGCTGAGTTTACATTTTGTTCTAAGTCATTTCATAATTGATTTGTTAGAGTTTTTTTAGGCTTACTGCAACAAGGTGAACAGAGTCAATGAACAGTTTGTTTTAAGAAGGCAAGCCAGAGTTTGAAATCATGTTTTGATGTTACTTGTTACTACCTAGGGAGAAGAATCACTAGGGACCTATTATTTATTTGAGGTTTTCTCCTGGTTAGTTTCTGTAATCCACCAAGCACTCTATTTTCGTCAGTTTTGTAAGGCAACAACAGCTTTTAAAAGGGAGTGAAATGAACTTATAATTAGTCAAATAAGTATGAGTGCTTTGTTCCTAAGGAAAACTTTTCGGACAGTGAGAACAATCAACCAATGGAACAGCTTGCCTTCAGAAGTTGTGGAAGCTTCATCACTGGAAGCTTTCAAGAAGAAACAGGTCTGCCATCTGTCAGACATGGTGTAGGGTCCCTTGCTTGGGTGGGAGGTTGGACTAGATGACTAGGTCTTTTCCAACGTATTCTGTTATCTCTGGCTTGATCAATGAATCTTAATCAAAATTAACCATGTCTTAGAATAAGGAGAGAATGCAGTTCCATTTTTGACATGCAGTAATATTACAGCTTTCAATATCAACTACATACAGTATAAAATTAATTCTTTTCTCAAATTCTTCACCAGCCCCCATCAATCCTTGTAGTTCATATTACATTGGACAAGTTGCTGGCTTTTCTTCATGCCTAGCAAGGTAGAATTAACATCCTAGATACATAACCACAGGAATATTAATCATCTTATCATATATGCAATCATAACAAAAAATAATTATGTTGCTTAAATGTTTTCCTGTGAATGGAAATTCCATTGATTGCTAAATTTGGATTGCCTTGAAATAAATCTACAATAGGATTCAACAGCTGAATTCAAACTCTCGCTGAACTGGAAAACAAACAGTTTCATACCTGCTCTCCTAGGTGTGTGGCTTAACAATATCTAAAAACATATGCTACGGTCATCAAACACTAAGCAAGTTCAGGAAGTGCACAGAAATGCTGTTGTTGCCTGTTCCTACTGTTTTTCCCATTTTCAATCAGGATCAAAACAGAATTTGGTAGGATTGTCCACATTCCATGAATAGGGCAAATGCAAGGAAGAGGGAGCTTTTGAAATCATGTGGGGATCAAGCAACTGGGAAGTAATTCCTTGAAAACAGACAAGCCAAAGAATCTGTTCTCTTCTTTGAGATGACAAGAATTTACTGGTTTTTGGGAGATAGGAAAACTAACCACATATTCAGGGACAACAACTAAAGTTACACCCATTCCAAATGTGACCATATTTGTCACCTCTGGAGCATAAATAATTATGTCAGTGATAGGAACGTGCTTAACTTATTTGACACGCTGAGGGTCCTCATGTGAAAAGATGAAGTTTTTATCGAAAGCAATGCTATAGCAGAATTGAAATGTATATGAGTACAACTCATTGTCAGAGGTGGGTTCTGAATGTTCTTACTGCCAGTTTGCTCAGGGTTGCGCCTCGAGTGCGCCCGCAAAGCGCACAAGTGACCGCACATGTAGCATTCAAAAACGTGCTTCTGCGTATGCACAGAAGCAAAAATCCAAGATGGCGACGCCCATGGATCCACCGACAAAACCGACTCTGTGACGTTACCGCAGAGTTACTACCTACTCTATAGATCCGGATAGAACCGGTAGGAGCCCACCTCTGCTCATCATGTACATTTGTTTTGCCTCCAAAGAATGTTCACAGCTCACAAAATTGCAAATGGGGGAGGTACAGATGGGCCAGTACCTTTGACTTGACAAAGTGTACCTAATGGTGCCCCATAGATCTGTTCAAAATATTTGAAACACTATCAAAACACCTTGATTGGTTAAGTAGCAACCTAAAGGAAGCCATGTCTGTCCTCTTCTCTCTACAATGGCTAGATATCAGCTTCCAACCCTCTTCCCCAGTTATGCCAGTTACTACCATAATGTTTGATCCTTCTATTCCTCCATTAACCTGATATAATTCTCAATATTTGATAATCTAATAGTCCAGATTCTTTGTTCTATGTTTGACAAGCTGTAATGGTCATGCATAAGTGCACCAGTGTGCCTACCCTCCCTGTCCTAATGTCCCCATGTATTCGTAACCATCTCATACACTCATAACCAAACGTATACATCTTTTGTATTCACAATCATGTTTATACTTTGTCTGTAATCATATATACGCTTGACAAAATAAATAAATAAAATAAGAACATAAATTGGCTCTTCTCAGCCTGATGGTCCCCCTAAGGAGACTTTTTCAAGGAGTTAGCCTCCTTGTTGTTCTTCTTCAATGGAACTCATTCTCAGCGGTGACCTCATTTGGATTCTTTTGGGCAATGATTCTTTTAAGCCTCAAAAAGTAGGAAGTGAATTCAATCCTGGGCAAACATTGCCAGTTCAGTCAAATTTGTACTTGATAGTTTGAGTTACAGTGAAGTTTATGTAACTATAATGCAGATTATGCTAATATGAATGTGGCTAATGAGCATTTTCACAAATTCTGTGAAATGAAAGACAAATGTTAGGATGGTGTTTAGCTATTGAACTTTTTTCCTCTGTATCTTTTGTATATTCCCATTCAACAATAAACTCCTGCGATCTTAAGATGTCCTCAAAATTGGATGACCATTACTGGACACAGAACAATTGACTGGAGCATATAGTCTTAGCTGATCTGATCAAGCAGAGCAATCTTTGAAAATGTGAAAAGAAAAGAGTTACTGGTTCTTAGTTTTTATCTTGAGACACAGCATGAAGGTGGAAAAAAATCTTTTGAAGATCTGACAAATATAAAGTATATATCTATATATTCTTAGCTGCAGGGTATCGGGTGGCATTAGCACAGAAAAGCAAGCAAGGAAAACTTGCCATTAAAATTAGCCAACCAACAAATAGGCTGGTTTAAACAGAGAGCGAGATAAATGAACCTGCATGTTTGTATGTTAACATGCATCCAAATGATATTGGCCTTACAGTACTTGGCAGTCTTTGGAATTGACTTGTGAAAAATAATCAGATAAACATTAACACATAATAATTTTTTGTTGGAAATTCAACAACAGTGTTGGGGGGGGGAAAGCCTACTTGCCATGAAAGCAGGATTTTTTAAAGGAATCTTTAAATAATTATAGAAATTACAGCCATTTGGCAATGTTCAACAACATGAGAAATGACCTTTGAAAGAATGTAGACGATGTTCTTTTTCTTTATTTACATTACAAACATGAAATTATTACAGATAGTGCTCGACTTATGACCACAACTGAGCTCAAAATTTATGTTGCTAAGTGAGAAATTGGTTAAGTGAGCTTTGCCCCATTTTACGACTTTTCTTGCCATGTTTGTTAAGCAAATCACTGCATTTGTTCAATTAGTAACACAACTGTTAAGTGAATCTGGCTTCCCCATTGACTTTGCTTGTCAGAAGGTCGCAGAAGGTGATTACATGACTCTAGAACACTGCAGCTGTCATAAATGTGAGACAGCTTTCAAGTATCCAAATCTAAATCATGTGACCATGGGGATGCTGCCACAATCATAAGTGTGAAAAAGGGTCATAAATCACTTTTTCAGTGTTGTTGTAACTTCAAACAGTCACCAAGCAAACAGTTGTGATGGCTCTCTGTATTCACCTATGTCAAAAAGTAATAAATCCATTTTGAGAGCAAATCTTTATAATGCTTGACATCTTTTTTGCCTATTGGATGCCTACAGATTATTTGCTTGCTTCCTTACAGATTTATTTATTTAAAATGTCTTTGCTACATAACTTGCTCTCCTACAGCCATTTGGCAGTGTTCAACAACAATTCTGAGTATATATTTACATCTCTACTCAGTACTATTAATGCTTAATCACCAGCAATATCTACAATCTATATGCTTGTATTTAATGGCAGCACTACAATTAGGTGTACTGATGAGCATATTATCCTGTTTACCTAATAATTTCTTTTTTGTTTTCTTAAGGCAGTAGTATAGGAATTATAAAATCAAACCTTTACTAAATTAAGATGTACAATCTAAAAGTAGCCTCTATCATCCCTCTTTCTGTCAATAAAATGGCAAGGTTTTAGCAGAAATTATTTTGCCATTAGGGTGGTGTCTGAAATCCTCTCACATTCCCACCTTTAAAATCTACCAAAGAAGTCTAAAAAAAATTGCTCAAATTGTGGTTCTAAAATTTAGGACCAAGATAACTAAATTTGGGCCAATTTAGGAGGAATTAAGACTTTTTTAGAATGGAAAGGATGTTTTTGCCTCCCAAAGGCACTTGACTCTCATTCCTACCTTTAATACTACCTCCTCCCATACATTAAATATAGTCCAACTTATTTTGAGTTTACTAGAAAGCTTCCTGCAAGCAAGTTGAAGCTGCTTTTTTCTGTTTATAACAATTTTATTAATTTATGATATAACATACATAAAGATATACAAAAGCAAAAAGAAGGAGAAATAGGGAAGGGGAAGGGAACAGTGTGGAAAAAAGGGGGAGAAAGAAAGAAAAAAAGCATTGACTTCCAACTCCCTTTCGTGCAGTAGAATAGGGTAATACCATCAATCACAACTTGTCCCCAGTCTTCTTGAATGCCGCCTGTTTTAGAGAGTACAAGCAACTTTTACTGACTTCTGCTTCCAAAGGTTTTTTTCTGTCATCCAGGGGAAGGAAATCAGGCCAAATGGCCATACATGTATGTTGACATCATCATGCAAACACCAGAATTTGCTTGCTCAGACATCACAACACATACTGTATATGGAATGGCCAAGCTTGTATGAAGAAGAAGTTTGAAGACCTTCTACACTGACTTCTACATTGAAGACCTCTACACTGCACGAGTCAAAAAGAGGGCCATGAAAATATTTACTGACCCCTCGCATCCTGGACATAGATTGTTTCAACTCCTACCCTCAAAACGATGCTATAGAGCA